>CM060400.1:136111930-136233361 GCA_030545235.1 Helianthus tuberosus | reverse complement strand
CTCCTCATACATTCTCTGATAATCCTCCTCATATCTACATGGCATCCTCTGATTCATCAAGTGCCGATTCTCACACATCTGATGTTCCTCCTCATACATTCTCTGATAATCCTCCTCATACATCTGATGTTGACATTGTTGGTGACATTGTTGGTCCATCTGCTGATAATACAGTTGAGAGTCACAATACATCTACAAATACAGAACATCAAGAGTTGCAGTTCATTCGATTTGTGACCAAAGGTATTATGTTGACTGTAAATGATGTATATACTTTGTAACTGATATTATATTAAATGATATGCACATGTGCATTATATTTACTGTAAATGATGTTGTATTAAATTATATGCACATGTGCAATATGTTGACTGTAAATGATATTGTATTAAATTATATGCACATGTGCATTATGTTGAAAATTAGATTATGTCGTTGATATATGGATTCTGAACAAGTGCCTTATGGATGACTACCCAATGATACGTGGTTGAAAACCGGTGATCGTTTATGCTTAAGTTGATGTTTTTACGTAGCTTTTAATCTTGAATAGCCTACTTTTAATGTGATTTGTGTTTTACAGGTCTAAAAGAGTTTAAGGAGCTAATCGGGAGCTAAACGGAGTACCGGGACGCGAAACGGATCAACCGGCGATGTGAAATGAAGAAAACTGGGTTAATCACTAAGATTGGATGTATTTTGGGGAATGTTGATGGATTTAAAATGAATATATTGGAAGATGGCATGATAGAGGGCTGAATTACGAGAACGTGGGCGAAAACGGTAAGTAAAAACGGAGCTATAACGAAGAAGTTATGAAGAAAACAGTTTTGGACGAAACTGACAAAACCAGGCAGCGTCGGGGACGCCCAAAAGGGCCGTCGGCGACGCCCTCTGGATTGTTCCGTCGGCCAGAAACCTCCGTAAACAGCTAATTAAGCCGTCGGGCGAAACTGGGACTTCCAGGGGCCGTCGGGGACGCCCTAAATGGTCGTCGGCGACGCCACCTGCATTCTCATATCGCGAAAAACTTGATTTTTGAGTTGGGGACGAGTTATAACATCAATTTTGACCAAGAAACGGGGGTTACACTTTGTTTTTGAGTTTTGAACATTATCTTGGAGCCTAAACTCATCACCTACCATCCATCATTCACCTACCATTCCATCATCTATCATCTCTACAACCGAATCACAATCATTCATCCCCAATTCACCATCAAAACCCTAATTCATCCAATCCATCATCCTTCTCACCATCATCATTCCATAAACCCTAATTCCCCATCATTCCTTCATCCTACAAGCTTCAAGATGACTCCATCCGCATTCCAAGCATCCGGTGATCAAGTTGCATCAACCATGAGCGGCTAATCATCTCGGTTTCACCCCGGTGTAGGTAGTTGTTAATTTTAGGGTTTCAATTTGTTCTTGTTTCATCTTAGTGACAATTTGTATTTGGTTTTGAAACTTTTGACAATAGTATTACATTTGTTACGAATTCGTGAATTGTCGAACGATGTTAAAAGTTATGACTTTGCGAAACGGTGATATGTAATTGTACGTTGTCGTTGTTAGGATTTACTTGTGTTGATTACAAAGTGTCTTTTTGTCCGTTCTTCGGGGCGTTGATAGCTAGTAGCACCTAAGTCACGGTACACTAAATCCGTTAATCGAATGCATTTGAGTTGAAACTAAAACTTGTAGAAATCCTAGGTTAACAATTACCGAAACCGGGTGTGATTCCTTTTTATCATTATTGTTCTAGTAACCATTTTTTCTTGCAATCGTTAATTAGTAGTTGTTAACCATTCGCATCAGTTCATTTAGTTAAAAATCATATCTCTCCATTAAACGAAAATACAAAAATACTTTAGCAAGCTTCATAAATTGTGACAATTGTTTTAATTCATTAGAATCCACACACAAACCACATACTCTTCGTGGTTCGACCCCTTACTACCACTAACACATTGTTAAGGGAAATTTGGGCTTATAAATATTATCTTTGACCGGAGCGCGACACTCCGATCACCCAATTATGTACAGGATGGCAGCAAACAAAGGGGCTTGTGTGGCAGACAACTACAAAAAAAATAGAGGAGGTGATTGTGTGGGATTGGCAATGGAAGAACAATCCGACAACCGGGGAGGCATTGGTGGAGTTTATGTAGCTTTTGGCGTTGCTGAGAGACACCAGAATGAAGACGGGTCAATATGGGTGGGGTTGGCACTCGGAAAAATAAGTCGACAGCCGGATCTGGAAAAAAAGGGGAATTCAGATCAGCAACACATTGTGCCCGGGTTGCGGATACGAGCAAGAAACTGTTGAACACATCCTCATTACGTGTTTGACTTATACGATTACTCAGTTGAATACATCATTTATCCGGTAATCACAACAAATTACATCCTTTTTTTTGTCCGATTATATTGTTTTTTTGTCATCCATATACAAATAAACATAATTTCACTTGTAACCCCTTTGTAATACAGATGGCATCCTCTGATTCATCACATATATACCCTCCTCGTCAATCTGATAATGACATTAACAAAGTTAGGTCAACTTCAGCTTATAAAAAGACCTATTTTTTGATATCCATACTATTGAATCTATGTCTACATCAAAAAAATGTCGTTGTAGCCGAACACTCAATTTCCGCTGAATACTCAATTTCCGATGACAATACTTCAACATCGACTGCTACATCACCCACAAATCTGGACCAACAACAATTGCAATTTATACCAACAATTACAATTTATACGATAGGAGACTAAAGGTAGTATACAGAAATAGTTTTTACATGCTTGATAACTCTATGTTCCTATATCCGTGTTTATTTATCATTGTTTATTGTTTGTTTTTCTAGTTTTTACATGCTTTACTACTCTATGTTACTATATCATTGTTTATTTAACATTTGCTTGGTTACTCTATGTTCCTGTATCATTGTTTATATAAATTGTTCTTTTTTTTGTTTATCTGCTTGGTCAATATAACGATCATGCACATGTGCATTATGTTGATAACACCCATACTCGTCACCGATCATGCACATGTGCATTATGTTGATAACACCCATACTCGTCATCCGTAAACTATTAACCATCATTAACATGAACATACACATGTGCCAACAATCCATAATCATCACAAATAAACTGTTAACCATCAGTACATAATTATGCACATGTGCATCACATTACCAACACCCCATACTCATCACCAAAAAAAATTGTTAAACATTTATACATCGTGCGTATACACACCATATACCATATTAATCACAATCTTATATGTTTTTCTTTTTATTTATACAGGAACAATTACGACTTCTACACCTAATGGCACACCATATTGGATACCCGATGTTGATGCTGAATACATCCCTATTATAAATAGTACGATTAACAGTTAGGAGGACGTTGATTCCAATGATACTGATGAAGATGTTGATGATGATGCTAAAGACCCTGCATATATATATGAACCCGAGCAACCTCGTAGACATTCATCTAGGCGTGTAGACATTCATCCAGACGTCATAAAACATTCAACGATTCTTGATCATCCTATATATAATGACAAACAGTTTCTAAGCATTATTCTTTTTGTTTACAATCATTTTGCACTGTCTGTATACGTATTCATAGTTTATGATTGTGATCATGATACTTTGATATCAATTACTTACTATACATAAGCGTATGTAATTTCATTATTGACCACCTAACATATATTACCAACATGGTTACTGTTTTGAAAAATGCACATGTGTATACATGTTTACTATTTCACCCCACATGGTAATTGTTTCAAACAATGCACATGTGCATACATGTTTAATGTTTCATTACATATT
This sequence comes from Helianthus tuberosus, assembly GCA_030545235.1. Taxonomy (NCBI): domain Eukaryota; kingdom Viridiplantae; phylum Streptophyta; class Magnoliopsida; order Asterales; family Asteraceae; genus Helianthus; species Helianthus tuberosus. The sequence continues at coordinate 136,229,493 of CM060400.1, read as the reverse complement.
GTTATTGTTTCAACCAATGCACATGTGCATACATGAATATCTTAACTACATGTAATCCGTTTTCCTTTACATATACATCATCATATGCAATGTGGTACCCCATACGTAATAGGGTACCACATACGTAATATGATACGCTGTATCAAACTTTGCACATGTGCAATACCAACATTTTCTATACCAAACAACAAGATACATCAAATATTAACAAACATACCAATATACCCTGAACAATCAAATAGAGTGTTTAACCCATCAACCACCATATAAACATCGTATACGTCAAACTTCTTATATCAACCGTTATCGTAAAAAACTACCCACATATTACAATCAAAAGACATCAAGAAAACAAAAAAGAAATTGTCTTTATAAATTGCATATCCACAAACTACCTACGTAACAATCGCATTATTTCACAACCTCACACCTTCTGATCTTCTTTCCATTTCATAACTATCTTCCAATACTCCTCCTGTTTCAACGCCTCTTCGTCCATCATTTTCCCTGGTATTTTTCATCCGTCAACCTATTAATCAAATACGTCCTTGTTGTCAATCCATGAGCAGTTTCGAATAATTTTTTCCTGCATACATTACATATATTACATCAATTATTTCATGTATGCACATGTGAAGTAAACATATTACATACAATATGTACAATGTTTATGTTTTAAGGTAATAATGCACGTGTTCATATGCCGTAATACATTCATATTAACTTAATCTGACAAAATATGCATATTTGCATAACTATGCACATATGCATTAACATGACTGACCTTATCAACATGTTTGTTTCAATAAAAAACTTAACCCTTACCAAATCAAATTTCGTAATACCACCAATCATATTTAGCATTAATTAGTAACAAAACTATTATGACAAACTATGCACATGTGCATAAGTTTTTTTTTAATGTAAATGTTATTCACAAAAGCCAACCTCCAAAATAGAGGCGGTCGAACCAACCACTACAGCAAAACGAAAAACAACAACTCAACACAAGAACCTAAATACCGAAATCTAGCAGCTACCTTATATCGAAACTACACCATTTTCCCAACTCACGGACCTATTTTTGGACCGATTCTTATACCATAAAAAACAGACTGACTTAATATTACGGATAATCTCTTCGGGTTTACCTTGAGTCTCCGAGAACCTTTTATTGTTCCTGGCTAACCATATAAACCAACTTGTCACGAACATAATACCATGTAAATCTTCTTTCACTTCTCTATCCAGATTGCAAAACTCTGAGGCAATTACGATATCTTTAGCCGAAAACAGAATACAAGGACTCACCTTGCACCACTGACTAATGTGATAACAGACAGTCGATGCTACCCTGCACAAACAAAGAAGGTGTTCAACTGTTTCATCGCCATCTTCACACAGACAACATTTCACGTCTCTGCCCCAACAGTTCCGATCCTGGAGTGCAGTCAGCGTAGGAATACGATCTAAAACTGCCATCCAAACAAAAAATATTTCATTTTTTGGGACCCATTTTCACAACGTGCCTGCTGCTGAAATCGGAGCCGTTATACAGGAAGTTCTTGACAGTCTTGACCGAAAAATCAGAGTCATTACCTCCCAACCATTCCCAACTATCTTTGCCATCGGACAAAGAGACATTATCGAGGAACCCGATCAACTCGTGCCATTCCATTAATTCTTCGGCTGAGCTTGGGCTTCTTGACCAATTCCAAACCCCTATTAAATTTCTATTATCCTGATTGTACTGGTCCGCCACCAGGCATCGTTTATCTTGTTCCATTCTAAATATATATGGGAAACGATTTTTGTGCATAATTGACCTTATTAACCTATTCTATCAAATTATGCACATGTGCATAATTATACGCATTTTCATCAATATGCCTGAGCTTGTTAAACTAATATGGCAAAATATGCATATGTGCACAACTATGCACATGTGCATTAACATGACTGACCTTATCTACAGGCTTGCTTCAATAAAAAAAACCCTAACCCTTAACAAATTGAATTTCGTATTACCACCAATCATATTTAACATTAATCAGTAACAAAACTACATACAAAAAACACATAAATACCACATTACAGATCGTGATATCACAACAGTCGCCCCTAATCCCTCAAAAATTATATACATCACACCATTTTTACTAATGCATATATGAATCTAAGATTTAAGCCTCATATTCACATATAAAAGATCCGAATCGACCATTAAGCGTCATGTTAACATATAAACGTGCAAGTTGACAAATTCTCGCAAACTATGCACATGTACATGGCATAACTATGCACACGTGCATCAACATGAATGACCTTATTAACCTATCCTGACAAATTATGCACATATGCATAATTATACACATTTGCATCAACATGATTGACCTTATTAACCTAATCTGGAAAAATATACATATGTGCATAACTATGCACATGTGCATTAACACGGATGACCCACAAGTTTGCTTCAATAAAAAACCCTAACCCTTACCAAATCAAATGTCGTATTACCACCAATCATATCTAACATTAATCAGTAACAAAACTACATTCAAATAAACACATAAATACCACATTACATATAGTTCTATCACAACAGTCACCCCTAATCCCTCAACAATCATATATATCACACAATTTTCACTAGTGCAGATATGAAACGATGATTTAAGCGTCATATTAACATATAAAAATCTGAATCGACGATTAAGCGTCATGTTATCATATAAAACTGCAAAACAACGAGTACAAACTTACAAATTTACGGAACGGTGTAGCGACGCTGAATAATCTGTCAATTGGACGTCTGTTCTTCAGATTCTTCCTAATTGTGACAGAGTCTTCGATGATTATGCTCTTATTGCCCTAATTTTTAGCAGATGACGAATATATGATCCATTATTATGTTCTTATTTCCCTAATTTCGATTACACGACGAATACAAGATGAATGGTAAGATTGAGATGGCGAATTTTGGACATTCTGGTGTGTTGGATGTGAACTGGGATGACGAATTTTGTAGATTTTTGGAGTGTCGGACGTGAACTGAATAAAAAAGAGGATTTAATTGTTGTTTAAAGTCCAGTAAGAGGAGAAGTGATAGCTGATTTAATTTTTGTTATGTATTTACAAAATTGCCCCCTGTTCACATTGGTTCTCGCGGTTCTCACAATAAGGGTGGTTCTCGCATGAACCCTACCCTATATATATATATATATATATATATATATAGGGGACCGCTAGAATGAGAACCACCTCGAGTTGTAAGAACCGCGAGAACCACACCATCCGGGGCGATGTGGACCAAATTTTTTTTTTTTACAACTAGATGTGTGTATTATAAACACATTCGTAAAAAAAAAAAAAAATTTAAAAACGCCGTGTGGGTAGTTTTTTACACCACAAATTTGGTGTTTTTATTTTTTATTTTTTTTACACCAAACTTGTGGTGTAAAAAACTACCCACACGACATTTTTTTAAAATTTTTTTTTTTACGAATGTGTTTATAATACACACATCTAGTTGTAAAAAAAAAATCGGTCCACCTCGCCCCGGATGGTGTGGTTCTCGCGGTTCTTACAACTCGAGGTGGTTCTCATTTTAGCGTGATTCTATATATATATATAAGGAGCCGCTAAAATAGAAACTATCCCCAGTTGCAAGAACCATGAGAACCACTCTCCACCAATCAGAATAAGGGTTATTTTGGTCATTTCCTTCAAAATGTCTAGTCTATCTCACTCTTTTCATTTAATGTCAGCAGACTTTTATATATCATCTCTCATCTCACTTCTCTCATCCCTCATCTCACTTTCATCTCTCATCTCTCATCTCACTTCTCTCTCTCAAGCTTCTTCATTTTTCTCCGGCGGTTCCGGTGGACGCCGCCGCCACACAGGGGTGGGTGGGTCTCTGAAACCCTCAAACCCTCATCTCCCATCACTGTCACCGGCGACACTGTCACACCCCCGAAATCCACAAGCGGAGTATCACCGCAGGGAGCGTGACTGACCAGGATCAAGCCACCAATCATATTGAACAATATAAATAAATAAATAAAATCCAAACCAAACAATATAATTTGTGTCAAAACAATTTAACAAAGTCTAAGTTATCAGCGGAAGCATTAAATTCAAAACCAAAGTAAAGTTTAAAAGTTCATAAAGTTTAACATGGTACACAACAGTCTATGTTCCACAACGACTCCTTCCCCATGCAAGCTCCAGCTAAGTACCTAACGACCTGCAAAACATGTAGTAAAGAATCAACAAACATGTTGAGCGAGTTCACAGTTGGTTGTCAGTTTTAACGTTGTTCCAAAGACCATAAGTTGTTTCGAAGACCATGAGTTAACCAATTCCTTGTTTCCCAAACCATATATCGTGGGGGCTACCCCATGTAGTAAACCACTAGACCCGTTACCATATCGACTACTGATTGGAGCTCTGCGTCAATGTCTATCATCATTGACTAAATGCCCAAGTACATTAGTCCACTCCCGTAATTTAATAAACCTGAGGGTGAGGGCGGTGGAGTTGCAGTGGGCCGAGAACCATCATCACGGTTACATGTTGGGCTGTTTTCTTGGGCCGCACCTCACAAAAGATCCCAAACATAATGAGCATGCACATACGTAAAAGGGATTTAAGTTGGGGCCAAAAGTCAAAGAAAAACGCTGGGGTGTCGGACTTATCTTGTTGGGCCGCAAGTGAGGAAAATACATGCACACTAAGATAATTTCATGTGGGAGCCTGTTTGGTTTATAATAATAATGAAAACAGAAAGTGGGTACAGCATGGACTAAGGGTGTTTGGATTATATCTTATCACATAAACACACAAAAGAATTTATAGGAGAAGTAGGATGCACTCAATCCGGTTAACTCATATTACATGGCAATTCACCTATATATATATTGTTAGTATTATTATTATACCCTTATACAATTAGCAACTTGGGTTATGTCTTATTTGTTTAAAAGTCACATCTTGATGCGGGAATATCAAGTGTCGACTCAATTATGTAATGAAATAAATCCACATTTAGTGTTCATTAAGTTTTGTTTTAATTTATGTCCATTGAGTTGATCATAAAAACTCTATATAAGTTCTCATGTAATTTGTATTGGGATAGTTTTTGAGTTTTATAAAATAATTGATTTTTCACTTCAAATTCTGTGCCTTTAGGGTGGAATCTTGGGGGTTGGGGAAGAACACACGGGTATTCTTTGAATCAACGTGTTTGATCTTCGTTTCCGTATCACGCGCTACATCAGTTGGTATCAGAGCTAAATTCCTGGCTCAAAATGGCGTGTGAGAGGGATTATCGCTTGTACCACACTCTACCATGTTTTGATGAATACGAGGATGAGCAATGGTATTCTTGGGCATGCGACGATGATTCGGGTGGTACCAGTAGTGTGCTCACCATTAGACATGACCACAAAAAAGAGTCAACGATCATGGGAGCCGGTGATGATGAATCAAGTTTCAAAAGTCATAGCGTTAAGGGTGATGGTCCTACTATGGTAACGGGTGGTCCAGCGGCTACATTTGGAACTTAACCTGTTAGCATGGGGGGCTTGCAAAAAAATTTCATGAGCAAAGCAATGAAGTCGAAGGCATTAAGAAACACAATAGATTTTGGTGCTTCTCAAATTTACTTTTGTACAATTTTAAAAGGTAATTTTCCAACAAATAGTTTTGAGGAAATTATTTTGGATGATGAAAACCATGGTATACAAAATTCTCATGCTGTAAAAATCTGGTACGAGGTTCTATTAGAAAATTTGGTTGATGGCCAGATTGTGGAGGTTGGAGAAGCTATGTCGTCAAAAGATGCCCCTCATATTGATCAAAATGAAGAAAAAGTTGTTAAACTTGATGGGTATTTTGTAAAAAAATACAATGAGGTCCATGGTTTACGACTATATGGTTATTTAATTGGAACTATATTAATTGAGAGGGTCAAGACAATAGTGAACAAGAAATGGTCCTATGCTCCGTTCGACCCAGGTGGTACAAGTTCAGAGTCAAATGAGATAACCCGTGAAGTAGAACTACTTGGACGGGCCTTGATAATAATCGAAAAGAATCGGATTGATGTTCCTTTCGATCCAGGTGGCTTTAGCCTGGGACAAAACTCGAGGTCGAGTTTTTCCAAAGGTGGGGAGAATGATGCGGGAATATCAAGTGTCGACTCAATTATGTAATGAAATAAATCCACATTTAGTGTTCATTAAGTTTTGTTTTAATTTATGTCCATTGAGTTGATCATAAAAACTCTATATAAGTTCTCATGTAATTTGTATTGGGATAGTTTTTGAGTTTTATAAAATAATTGATTTTTCACTTCAAATTCCGTGCCTTTAGGGTGGAATCTTGGGAGTTGGGGAAGAACACACGGGTATTCTTTGAATCAACGTGTTTGATCTTCGTTTCCGTATCACGCGCTACATCACATCTTTAAGTTCATTTTACTCACACCCTTTCATTTTATTATATAACCCTACAAAAAGTTACATAGGATGTCATTGGCTAACTTAATAGTTGTCTCTCTTCACATCATATCCCTTAAATAATATCCTTGAATTAATAACATAAGGTATTGGATAAGTTAATAGTCGTGTATCTACAAAAAGCAACTCACAATCAATTAACTCATACCCCTTCACACAACCCTCAATTAATTTTCCCCCTCTAACACATCTCTTCGCTCAAAATGCAAATGATATTTCCACATCAAAACTGCAAATTATATAGTAACAAGGAAACGTTCTGCCGTTTAAAAAAACCAACCAAAAAGTCAAATTCCATGCTAACCAATTTTTATAGTCAAATTCTACCGGTGGTGGCTTTACATTTGATCACCGAACCAACATGCCGTTTAAAAAGACGTCCTGCCGTTCAAAAAAAGTTAACCAACCGAAAACTTAACCAAACCGACACATGTTGTTTCGAAAGAAAGTTAACCAAACCGACGCCGTCTCATTCAGCCATTGTTTGCCATCTTTTCACACCATATATATGTATACTCACCGCCACCATAAATCTCCGACCATGTTATCAACCATTTCACAAAATTATTTCTCGGTCACCCAACAAATAGAATTCCTCCAAGATGATCAATGAGGCTGCATGCTCTCCGTATGCCGGTGGTGTGGTGGTGGGGCAGCGGTAGAGACGGCTATGGAGAAATCCGTGAGACATCCTCGGGCATGTTGTTTAGAGAACGAGAGATATATATATCAAACAAGAGTATGGTGACAAAAACGGGCGTTTGTTGTTTTGTTGCGGTTGTGGACTTACCGTGGTGATGCTATGGGTGACTATGGTGGTGCTGTTAAGAAAAACTGTGTGGGTCTTTGAATAAACTGTCAAAAGAGTTTGAAGGGAGTTTGAAACTTTGAATAGAGGAGATGTTAACTTTTTTATTATAAATGGTGATATTTTGATGGTATGTGTCCATCTATCACAACAAATCTTAACACATGCACTCATCACCGTCCAGTGACTCATGTATTGCTTCTGTTTCTCTTTCTTTTTAATTTATATATTTTTTTGGAAGGCCCTTTTCCTATTTATATATGTTTATTCTCTCATTATGAACCATCAATTCTAATACCACACTTATATACAATTAACCATCGATTCTCATGCATGCAGTCAAGAAGATAGATGAATATCTATTGTAGTGACATATATGAATATTTGTTATTTATGTTTAACTAACATGAATTTTAAATATTGTATCAATGTGGATTAAAACAACTACGACACTTATTTTTAAGATGAGAATCAATGTAAACTCTTTTGGGCTTTTAGGTTTTCTATATTATAGGGGTGTCTGTACCATAATGAACTAATGTTATTCTTTCGCCTTAGTTATTAATTGTTCCAATGTTTTAACATTTATTTTTTGTTCGGTTTAATAGTCTTGCCGCAACTTACAAATCCTAAAAATTGACACTAATATATTAATGTAGAATGGGTTGAGATATAGCATAAGTATGGCTTAGTTATTTTTGTAATGGAAAAAAAAAATTCCGGTATATCAAATATATTAATATTCGTTCTTTTGGGATCATAAAGTGTTGCATACTTTTTTTTTTTTTTTTTTTTGTAACTGAAAAAAAAAAAGAAATCCGGTATATCAAAATATTAATATTCGTTCTTTTTTGGTTTTTAATTCTTTTCAATCATAAAGTGTTGCATACTTTGTTCTTTTATTATGTTCAAAGCAAAACTTAGTGCTTTGTTTTTTGTTGGCTGCTTATTTTCGTTCAACCATACTGAGATCCACCAAGGTCGTTGTTTTCCGAAATCACTGATGACTTTGTTTTAGTTTTTTATGTGCTTTTTTCTAGGAAGATCCAATTCAAACAATTTATAACTATTTACAACTATATATGAGGTTATGTTGACAAATATAAAAAAGAATGTAATATGTACATCAAGGATAATCGTCTATTCATATACTAAGTTATACTCACGTCGAGCGTATAGTTCTTTTTTCAAGAAGTATCAACATTTCTTAATTTTATTTGTTATAAAATTAATAACTTTCACACCTCATACAATGATATCAAGACTATTTATAACCAATGTCCCTCCGCAACGCGCGGGTTAGCGTCAACTCGTTTAACACAATTATCAACTTAACACTACTATAATTTAGTAGTTTTGATAACCATAAAGTAACCCAATATTATTGTCTAACTAGGTGTGTGGACCGCAACCTCTTGGGTCGTGACCACATTAAAGAGATGGGGTGGCAGGTTGGTTTCTATTTTTTTTTTTTTTTGGTAAAGGGTTACCCCGGTGATTTTATATATTCACAAAAAATAAAAACAAGTAGTGAGGAGACGTCCACACTAGTTCAAACATGAGACATGCCCCATGAAAGTAAGCCAAACACCCAACAAACAAAACTAAAAAACATAAGAAAAAATAAAAACAAGTAGTGGGTTGGTTTCTATTTTGGTTTTGCATAAAGGAATAAATTCGTTCGTTTATAAAAAAATATAAGAAACGTAAGACGTTACCTAAAGGAATTTATAAAAACGAACACGAAGGGTGTCAACCTCAAAAGTACGGGTTGTCACATCATTCCCAAGTTGAAAGAAATTTCGTCCCGAAATTTAGCAAACAGTCACTGAGGAAGCTAGTTTTGTTGAGCGTTTTCGCGGGGTGTCACAGAAACCACCGCCGCCGCCACTGTTTGATGGTGACCCCATCGTTTCTCCGGCGATGTGGTGGGTGAAGGGGTGGGTGTGGGGGGTGTGAACCGGTGGTGGCCACCGCAGTCGGTGGTGGAGGAAGTGGTTGGTGAGGAAGACAATCATCATTTTCTCTCTCTTGCCCGAGATAGGGGACCTGTCGTCTGTCTCCTGCCGCCGCACCAACGTAACAGTGGTGGCCGGCCCCCCGTCTGCCGTCTGACGTCGCGATCAGAAGAAGAAGATGAAAGTTGAGCATGATATTGTGGGTTTCTCTCTCTAGAAATGGTGGGTGTTGATTTTGTGTTCTTGATTCTGTTGGTATTTTGGTATGTTGGGGGGGTTGATTGGTGTTCTTGATTTGTGTTGTTTCGTTTTTGATGTTGGGGTTGATCTGTGTTGATTCGTTTTTTATGTTGGGGGTTTGATCTGTGTTGATTTGTGTTTCTCTCTCTAGAAAAAATGGTGGGTGTTGATCTGTGCTGATTCGTTTTTTGATGCTAGGGGTTGAGTTGTGTTCTTGATTCTGTTGGTATTTTGGTATGTTGGGGGTTGATGTGTGTTCTTAACTTCTGTTGATTTGTATTCTTGATTCTGTGGGTTTTGATCTGTTGGATTGGGCGATGATGATGCAAAAAAAACATATATTTTGATGACGATGGTGCGGCAAGGATGGTGGAGGAGAGGTTTTTGAACTTGCAACCCTACTTTCTAGCCTCTGATTATCGGAAAATCTGAGTCAAGCCCTGTTTTTTCAAGAATCCACTCATTGTTTTGATTTTTGTTCTTGGTTTTTTATATTTTTTTTGTCCCAGTCGATGATGATAACAATCTATCTGAGACACCTACCGAGTTGCGATTTCTGCGTGCGTTCGTTTTGTGTAAAAAAGTTTTTGTAAAAAAAGTTAAAACCGTAAACTTTTTAACGTAAAACGTAAACTTTTTAACGTAAAACGTAAAGTTTTTAACGTAAAACGTAAAAGTTTTTAACGTAAAACGTAAACTTTTTAACGTAAAACTTAATCTTTTTAGCACAAAACATAAACTTTGTTTTGTTAAAAAAATCTGAATTTAAAATGGTTTTTAATAAAAAAAATATGTTTAAAAAAACAACTTATTAATATAATAATACAAAAAAAGTAATAAAAAATAATAAAGACATAAAGACAAAAAGACAAAACAGAGTAATTTACTAAACTGTCATTTTGCATTAAAATATTAAAAACATATTAAAACAAAAAGTATTTAATATTATTTTTAACTACTTTTAATCTTGTCTATCTATCTTGAAGATCTAATGATTGTAAAGTGGTTCTCTCGGTTCTCACAACTGGAGGTGATTTTCATTTTAGCGGCCCCCTATATATATATATATAGGGGAGGGTTTAAATGAGAACGCTAAATATCGCGAAAACCGTGAGAACGAATGAAAAAACCACGAGAACTTGGTCAAAAACAATTCAAATTCAAAATTTCTTTTTACACTTATCATTATTATTCGAATACAATGTTAGAAATTAAATTTACACGTTTAAATTTACGTGAATTCGTAAATAACGAAAATTTACACATGTGTAAGTTTGTCATTTACACATGTGTAAATTTGTTATATTTACACATGTGTAAAAAAATGTATTAAGAGTGATTTTGAGTGGAGAAATGAATTATTTGATATTGTGAATTCTTTTTTGATGTTGTATTTTAATTAGAATGAGGTTTGTATTAAAAAAATTCGGTTTTGATTGGTTTTCTCATTCGTTCTCACGGTTCTCGCAATATTTAGCGTTCTCAAGATAACCCTCCTATATATATATATGGTGGGGTCCTAGAGTGAACACTAGTGTATTTCATCATCAAATTCTTGCCATTGATTTTCACATGTGTATGGCCAGGATTAGTTAGCAAATACACTAGTGTTCGCTCTTGAACCTAATCCAATATATATAGGGGAAGGATGATGTTTGCTAAACAGACTATTAAAATTAACTAAATTAGACTCTCTAAGTTAGACACTAAAAAACTTTAAATCTAGACTCGACCTAAATCACACAATCGGCAAGTGTACCGATCACTGTAGTATGACCTAAGGAAGCCCGGATATCGAACCACGAGACTCTATTAATCACGTTAACTAGACTCTAACAGACGCTGACAGACACGACTCAAACTTGTTTAATTTTTTTGAGGGGGGGGGGGGGGTTACTGAAAATCTAAGAAAATCTATTTAAACTAATTATTAAACTAGAATGAAACTAATACGAAGTAAGGCGGAGACTTTTCTTAAATGATAAAGAGGACCACCTAGACTAGAATCCTGGATTGATTTTAAGGATTTACTAATTAAGTTAACTGCATGATTTATGGAACCGGGATCTTGTGATACTAAACTTGTTAAGACACCAACTAAGCCCCTGAACCCTTCTCAAGGTGAAACTTATGGCACTACCTAAGCCGTTAATCCTACCGGTTATTAGACTTTCTTCCGGTTATCTAATTATTGTGTAAGTACCCTAATATTGACCTACTCTTTTCCAATTATAGATCTAGGGTAGTTTGAGTTGTTAATTTGACTTGATAGACTAATAAACCGACGGGGCAACTAAGGCACGACTTTTTCCAAAGACTGTCTAAAGCAATTCGCCGGGTAAAACCTACCAATAGCCTCGCACCTTCCAGCTATTAGGACTAGTAGAACACTGAAATCTAGCAAATTATTAACTATTACTTCTAGGGTTTATTGGCCAATTCTCCCTAAAGGTCAAAGACACAAGGTCAAAGATCTAGCATGAACCTATTCCGTAACAGAAAACCTCCAAGATTCATATGAAGCAATGGATAATTATAAACCAAATTAAAGTACGCATACACATCAAATTAATAAACCAAACTTTTTACAATACAAAATTAATCCATAAAATACATGCAATTAACGAAAAAGGTTAAAACTTTATTTCAATTCCTTCATCATAGTCTAGGCGGCTCAAAAGTTTAGCCAAGCATGTTAAATAACGAAAACGAAGCAAAGATGTTCAAATAAGAATTCATGACAACGAGTTTCGTAAGAGAAATCAACAAACAAGGAATTGGAAAACCCGTGCAAGTCTTCAATCTTCGTTCCGAACTCGTACCAATGATTCCTATGCTTCAAAACCTTCAAAATCGCTCAAAGTTTGCTCTTGAATTCGCCTCTTGCTTCCTTAATTCGTAATTAGGGTTTACTAATGATTTTCTTGGTTTTTATATGAAACCCTAGTCAGCAACGAAGAATTACCGTCAAACCAACCCGTCGCGTCGCGCGACAGGCATATCCCCTCAGCGTCGCGTTGCGCGACGGCGTAAAATTCCAAAAATTATTTATTTAAGGGTAGCGGGGCGCGACTGCTATGGGAGTTCTCTGTGGCGCGACGCGACGGCAACAATTTCACAAATTGTTCCGTTTTTTATCAGCTTCAGCCTTCCAAAATCCCAGAAATAATTCTAACTCCCAAAATCAGCTCATTCTTCATCTTTTTTCAACATTTTCAGCACCCATGACCTACAAAACTCGATTTGATCAATAATATGCACATTCTAACGAAAACAAAACTAAATATAACGGAAAACTATACAAACTGTACACGAATAAGAGATGTATTTTGCAATACATCAAATATCCCCACACTTACCCTTTTTTCGTCCTCGAAAAAGAATTATGCAACGGAATCAGAGATGAATAGTTACTCGGGTCAAGAGCATATTTATATTTTATTAAAATCAAAACTTGCGTTAGCCGCGATTGCGAATATCTTTGTCCCTTTAAACCCAAATCCGGTCTTAAGCCCTCATCATGTGAATTTAGTTTAAGTGTGGTCAATCTACCTAGGGTCTTACACTAGAATCTACGGTCCACCTAATCCCGCCTCAAGCTTATAGAACGAAAGGAACGATCACTGAACCAATTCCCAACCGTCTTATATCAAAACCAAAAGAATTTAAAATCAAACTTTTTTTTTCTTTTTTTTTCATCATTTTTCTTTTTTTTTTCTTTTTAACGAGCGTAGACGTTGCTTACCCTAACCCAGAGGCATTCCGGTTGTAGAGTCGCTATCCCAACTCAGATTACTTAAGCTTCGGTACTTTTTACTTGCAAGTTCGATTTCACACATCCTAGAGGTATTCCGGTTATAGAGTCGTTATCCCCAACCTAGATTACATAGGCCTGCGCTACTTTCATTCAGTTTCTAGCTCATTTTTTCTCTATTTTTTTTCCTCTTTTTTTTTCTTGATTACAAATTCTAGCGGTTTTAACTTATAACGGTGTCCCTTATACTATTATTGGCGGTTTCAGTTTCCCATATTTCCCAGGTGATAACCCACTAGTAGACCGACAATTAAGGTATATTAACTCAAAGGGACCTAAAACCAAACCCTGGCCTATTCACATATCCTTAACTAGACACAAGCTCGATTTATTTAATCTCATATTATTATTATTTGAACCCGAACAAAAACTCATCTTTTCTATCATTTTCCGTATTAATTTGCAAACTTCTTTATTCGAAAAAACATTCTTCTGATTTTTCTATTTTTTTGGATTTTTAAATTTTTAAATTTTTTTGTATTTTTTTCATATTTATGACTCGATTATTTACATGTATCTCATCCCCACACTTAAAGGTTGCATTGTCCCTGATGCAAGAACGGAAATAGGACTCAACAAACTGCCTAAAAATAAAAACTGAAAACGAAATAAATAAATAAATACAAAAATACAAGCGAACGAAAGCGGCATAAACATCAACCTATCACATCATAAGCAAACACTACCAAAATATCATAATATATATCATCAAAATATCAGTTTCAATCACAACCCAAACCATCCTGCCCAACCAACCTGATTAACGTATATCAGTATAAGTACAAACCAACATATGAAGATCAAAAACAGCATAAAAGAAAAATAAAACAAAAGATATAGTTCGTCAGTGCTGTTGATGCATCCTCATCATCCCCACACTAGTCCTCCTCATGCTCGCTGGCAGTCTCCTCACTGCCCTCATGTCGTCCACCTGCACCAGAGCTACCCTCACCAAATACACGAAATGGGGGATCCGGATCAAACCTCTCTCCAGCACCAGCCGAGCTACCCTGCTATCTCGACTGAAAGAAGTCTGGAATCCCCATGCTGTGCGTGCTCATCATGTACCGGAGAGCATCCTCCTGCCTCTCCTGACCCGTCAGAATCAGATGCTCCAACCTGTCGAATCTCTGCTCCACATAGCCAGAGAATGACTCTAAAGTAAGAGGCTCAGGTGGTGGCTGCCTACGCGGGTACTGAGGCGCTAGCCGCTCGTGTCGCTGTGGTGGCCGTTGGCGGTGTGTAGGGTCAATCTGAATCATCACATCCTCAGCAGGATGTCCCTCTGGCGGCTGCACCTGCGGGCCCTGCCTAATCGGCTCCCAGCCGTAAGGCTCAGTGTACGACACTATCCCAGCCTGCTGCAACTCCTTAATCCCAAACGTCATCGTCTTCGGCCCCTCATGTAGAAATTGGGGGACATACTTGTCAAACACCCCCAAACTCAGTGCAATACGAGTAATATATGGGCCCATAGCCAACCCAGCACGATGACCACCTCGACGCCCCCTACTGAATGAGTCCGCTAACACCGTAGCTAAGTTCATCTCCCGATTCTCCACACTGCACATAAGAATGAACAACTCGATCCAATTCGTTTTATTTTCTCTCGATTTCCGCCCCACCATCGTAGTCGACAAGATCTTCAAAACATACCTATAAACTGGGTTACGAACCGAAGTAATCAGGTTCGTAACTGTGAATGGGTGGTCGGAAATCGTCTTCCAGAAATTATGTAGCTCAGCCCCTCCAACACTGTGATCCCTCACAGTAGAATATGCACCTCGCAGACTGGTCACAAACCCGGGCTACTTCACATCTTCCTTAGTATAAAAACCCGACACAATAGCAAACCTCGCCATATTCATCTCAAAGACTTGCCTCCCCAGACTGAAAGACACATCTTTTTCATCATCAAACTTTTCTTCCTTGTGTTTCCATGTGCTGTGAAATTCCGGTACCAACTCCTCATACTGCTCATGCCCACAATCGAGTGCCTCCGTCAACTTTGGACCCAGGAGGTCCAACACTACCTGCCTTGAACCTATTTCCTCCAACCAGGTCCAATCTATCCCCCTATGCTGAAGCAAATCCGTATCCTTCAACTTATCATACTTATCCCATTCCGGTGTACTCGGCTCGATCCGCAGTAACTGGTGGTCGAGTCTATTCACCTTGCTTGTTGGAATGAATTCATGAGCCCTTTGGTACTTAATTTTTCTCAACCGTGGATCATTAGCACCTATCTGTAGTATCGGGGTCTCCAGTGGAATCGGATCCTGCTGTGGTGCTGTCTGATCCGCACCCCTTTTCCGGGCCCTACCGCTACGTGAGCTGCTACCTGCAACTGCCATGTCTGCAAAACAGATATTAACAGACAAAACAAGCAAACAATCAGTAATCACAAACTATTTTTGGTATTTTTAATTTTTTTTAATTTTTTTAATTTTTTTATTTTATATTTTTTTTGGATTTTTATAATTTTTTTCTAAAAGAAAATTTAGAATAGCCGTATAGCATTTCATTCGCGGCTAATTCTGAAAAATAAAGTTGAATTAAAAATTGGGTTACCTTTTACAAATGCTAAGTGATAATTAAACTCGCCTGAATGGAGATTGAGTGCGAGCGAGCCTAATTCACTTGTACGTGCAAGTAAACCCAAGACCATGGTTGTAAAAGTCGCTAGGCGCTCCCTAGTCGGTCGACTGGGGAGTTGAGAGTACTCGGCCTAGCCGGAGAGTACACGGGGAGTACTCGGAGATGCCAAATTATAAAGAAATTAGTTTTCGGAAATTAAATATATGTCAAATAACATAAATTTGCTAATATTTATAACAAAATATGTGAAATTGATATTCATTCTTTAATATGATAGGCATAGAAGTTATGTTTTATTTTATTTTAAGTCAAACTCGGTCCGAGTTGACCTACTAGATCCGATTTTGGCCAATGTTGACCGCATTTGATCGATTCCGAGTAATTAGTCGGAGTTGAAGAAAGTCGCCTCGGCAGCCTACCTTGTAGCGACTACTCGAGGAGTACTCGGCCTTCGAGACCTTATTTTACAACCATGCCCAAGACCGACAAAATACGACTCGAACTAGACTACAAATGACTAAAGAGACCCTAACTTGGACTCAATGTACACTACCCCCTCGGCACTTTAATTGTCCGCAATTAAACTCGAGTGCCTAACCAAGACATTGAAGTCCAACCTTGCTTAAATTTAGTTGCTTTTTAGTTGAAAAACAAAAATTTTAACTTCGAAAAATTCCGCCTAGTTAAATGAGGGTTTTCCTTTGCAAAAATTTCTAATTCGTTATGCAAGGTGTGAACTTTACGCGTTAATGCACTACATACCAATCAATCATCAAGTGAAGCACATTCAATATTACCAAACCGACACCACCCGCACCCAATAACAACTTGAAACAATGACCAAAGTTTATGTCAAAGTTGCGATGTCAAGTTAGGCATGGAAAGAAAATCATGTGCATAAACCCAAACCAAGCCAGTCGCACCCCTGAACTATACTAACCAACCTAAGTATACTAGACGCGAACGGAGTCGGCTCGACACTAGACTGACCCGAACCAAACACACGGCTGACTTAACCTTACTAAAACAAACAAAACATATGACTCGACACAAACATGACTCGACAGACCCGACAACAGGGACCATTCAACTGAATCGAAAAGACCTGGACTGACTCACTACCGATCCGACTAACTAGACCACAAAACTAAGACAATCTAACCTATACAAAGGCCCCAAACTGAAATGTATAAGAGTGTAAGTAAGAAGTACATACCCTATTCGCCGGAATTTTGCAAGAAAAAACAAAGGTGTTTCGTGAATGAGGGTCCCAAATTCGAATAAACCAGCGGTCAAATGGTGTTTTTGTATGGTGGGGTTTGTGAGGTGTTGAAATCTGATCACAGGGGTGAAAAAATGGTGCAATTTGGTGGGGTTTCGGCTGAGTTATGGTGGTAGAAGCGGTGGGGTATTGAGTAAAAAGGGTTTTGTGTCGTTTGGGGAAGACAAGTGAGAGGATAGGTTTTATTCGATCCAGGGTGGGGTCGCGTGCCGCGACGAGGGAGCATGTAAGCTGTGGCGTGCCGCCACGGCATGGTTCAAAAAGAAGGTTCAACCTAAGGGGTCGCGCTACGCGACGGGGGATTTCATATGTGGTGGCGTGACGCGAAGGTAGGGTTCAACAGGAGAATGTGAACTGAGGGGTGGCATCGCGCGACCAGGAGGTCTTTTCACCGTGGCGGCACGCAAAGGCCTCTTTTTGACAGTAGGTTGCGTGAAACCTTCCCCAAACCATCCCAATTTTTTTCTAACTGTTGGGACTTACCTGGAATGCTATTTTCTTCGCAAATTCAGCTCCTCGATGGTACGATTCCTGCAAAATTACTCAAAGACACGAAAAAGTGTACGGAAACTTAGGAAAATTAACGAAATTACAAACGGTACATACTCTACACTTGGGTGTTCACCCAAAACACTAAGTGGCGGCTTTTGATGGAATTTTGAGAGGAGTTTCCTCCATCTCATTCTTATCTATCGCTCCTCCAATGTAGTGTTTCAAACGGTGGCCGTTCACCTTCTAACTTCGGCCATCCGACTCATCCATAATCTCCATCGCTCCATACGGAAACACGTAATGAACCATATACGGTCCCGACCACTTCGACTTCAACTTCCCCGCAAACAACTTCAATCTTGAATTGTAGAGAAGTACTTTATCACCCTTACTAAATTCCTTGACTTTCCATAACTTACGATCATGTGAAGCTTTCGTTTTCTCCTTAATTCCCAAAGATCGAGCATAAGCCGCATCCCTAAGCTCCTCAAGCTCATGGATTTGAAAGAAACGCTTCCTAGCGGCTTCGGTCATGTCAAGGTTAACGGCTTTTAACGCCCAAAGTGCTCGGTGCTCTAGCTCTACGGGAAGATGACAAGCTTTTCCATAGACGATCATAAATGGTGTGGTTCCTAAGGGTGTTTTGTAAGCGGTTCGAAACGCCCACAATGCATCGTCAAGCTTGTCGGACCAATCCTTCGTATTCTTACCAACGGTTTTCTCTAAGATACGTTTCATACCACGATTTGCGTTCTCCACTTGACCACTTGTCTGTGGATGATATGCGGTAGACAAACGATGAGTGACTCCGTAGCGTTGACGTGGTGTCGCGGTCACAATCAAATTTAATCCAATTACTACTAAATAGATAGCGGTAAGTGGGTATCGAACACAGGGAGTTTGTGGAATGTGTGTTATTTGAAGATTTATCTAAGTTACCTAAAATTAAACTAATTGCAAGAAAAGTAAAATTCAAGAGTTGGTTTGATTGGATTGGTTTTAAAAACTAAGAATACTAATTAATTTTCAAAAGAAAAGTTTTGGTTGTAAACAAATTAGAGACGAATGATCATCCTAAGTTTCCGGTTTGCTTCAACAATTGTGCTATCATCCACTAGAAAGAACTACATAGACATAATTCATGTGTAATTACTTATTGTGATAAAAGGGAACGAAGTACTCAGATTCCTAGAACGTGAGGTTGTTACCCGATGACCAATCAACCCTTACCCAATCCTAATTCTACCCATGATATCTCGATTGCCAACGGCACCAAGAACGTATGGTTTCAAACTAGAATATCATAAGAATCAACAATTTACAAATAAGCAATCACACACCATGATAAACAAGACATATATAGAGTTTACCATTCTAGAAATATGGAATCAAAACACAATTTTTTCATACAAACCTTCAACCTAGAATGACCATAAAGAACCTAGCCACTCATGGCCTGGACAAACATTGTAGCAAAATAGAAGGAAAAAATTGTTCACAAGAATCACCCACCAAACTCAATAAAAGATAGATGATAAGATCCCCGACCACTAACTCCTGTCTTCCTATTCGTTCACCCCCAGTTGTGTAACCGAAAACCAATCATAAGATACCATCAAAACACCATCAAAAGTGAATTTAATGTGTAAGTTACAAAAGCTCCCAAGTCCTTATGTCTGCCGCCACTTCTCGTTGACTTGTTGTTCCCTCGAAAATAATAATAATCCAACATGATATCCTCTATGGCGGCCCAATCCAAAAAGAACACATCAAAGTTCTTCACAAGTTCACGAGAGGTATCTTGGCCCACTCCCTTTTGAGATGATGATGATTGTTGTTATTTAAAAAGTCAAAAACCCTTAAGAAAGCCCACAAATCTGCACGTTCACGTGGCTCCCTCTTCTCTTGATTATGGCCCAACTCTCAAAGTCCAAGATGTTGGCCCACATGTGTCGTGATAATGATGATGATTTTATAAAGCAACCTCCCAAAAGGTCACGTGAACATATGGCTGCCAATATTTGATAATTATGATATTTGATTCATAATGATGTGCACCTCTTGGTCTTGGTCTTTCACGTGAATAGGCTGCCACCAAAAGAAATTCCACAAGAAGTTCAATAAAATTCAAGCCCATATGTGCTGCCTTGTTATCGGCCCAATCAAGTCCACATAAAATAAATAATTCTTGGGCCCTTAGCCTTCACGTGCATATGTTTAATGTTGTTCCTCAATGTTGCCGTCCAAGAAGTCAACAACACAGCCGCCAATTTCTTCATGATGATAGAATGTTGACTTTGTGTCCTCTCACGTAAATTGTTGCCTTGTATTTTGAGATGTTGTTTGTGTGTTCCAATAAACAACCGCCAAAGTCCACGTGATTTTCTTTGATAATGTCGGCCCAACTTCCTATTTTCGAAGTCTGCTCCCACATACAAATGTGCACGCGTTCCAATTTAACCGAATTAAGCGATTTACCTGTAAAACACACGAACACTCGTAGTTATCACATTCACGATACATAACCGTGTAAAATATGGGATATGCACGTATTTAGCTCATTTAAGGGTTGTCCTACGGACCACCCGTCAAGCGTGCAAGCAACTTTTCCATCAATGCATTGGAAAAGTGAGTACCACGGTCACTAATTAAAGCTTTAGGTGTACCGAAGCGGGAAAAGAGTTTCTTGAGGAAACTCAACACTACTCGGGCTTCATTCGTAGGAAGAGCTTGAGCCTCTACCCACTTAGATACGTAGTCAATTGCCACAACTATATAATGGTTCCTTTTTGAGACGGGAAAGGGTCCCATGAAATCTATGCCCCAAACATAAAAAACCTCCAACACTTGGATTGGGTTTTGAGGCATCTCATCTTTGGCTGAAATGTTACTGATTCGTTGACAAGCATCACAAGTTTTCATGAACTCAACGGCATCACAAAGTACGTTAGGCCAATAACAGCCACAATCAAACACCTTTTGAGCGGTGGCATATGCACCATGATGTCCTCCCGTGAGGCCTTCATGCACATGCTTAAGGATGTTTAAACCCTCCTCTCTTGACACGCATCGCCTAAGTATCTGATCTCCCCTATTCTAGAGAGAAATGGATCGTCCCACACATACTTCCTTGACTCACTAAGGAACTTCCTCCTTTGTTGTGTGGTCATTCCCTTCACAATATTGCCATTAGAAAGATAATTCGCTAAATCACAAAACCAAGGCAATCCCTACTTCTCGGCCTCTACAAACTCGATCGAGTCGTGAGGGAATGTATCTCCTATCTCCTCCTCACGAATCTCCTCTCGCCTAGTGTCCTCTAACCGTGAAAGATGATCGGTTGCTACATTTTCGGCCCCTCTCTTGTCTCTAATTTCAATATCAAATTCGGAAAGCAATAGAATCCACCGAATAAGTCGGGGTTTGGTGTCTTTCTTTTGGAAAAGAAAACGCATCGCAGAGTGGTCGGTGAAAACTATGGTCTTGGATAGCACGAGGTACGAGCGGAATTTGCGAAAGCAAAAAACTACAGCTAAGAGTTCTTTCTTTGTGGTGGTGTAGTTCTCTTGAGCATCATTTAACGTTTTGCTCGTGTAGTAGATGGGGTGGAAGTGCTTGTCCTTTCTTTATCCTAATACCGCTCCAACGGCATAGTCACTCGCATCGCACATGAGCTCAATCGCAAGCTCCAGTCGGGCGAGATAAGAATAGGTGCACTCACAAGTTGTTCCTTCAAAAAGTTGAAGGCCTTAAGACACTCCTCGTCAAAGACGAATGGAACATCTTTCTCTAGAAGACGGGTCATGGGGCGAGTGATTTTTGAGAAATCCCTAATAAAGCGTCTATAGAAGCCCGGATGACCTAGAAAACTCCTAATTGACTTCACACTAGTGGGTGGAGGTAACCTACTAATGGTATCTATTTTTGCACGATCTACCTCTATACCATCCCTCGAAATCTTGTGTCCTAACACAATACCTTCCGTCACCATGAAGTGACACTTTTCCCAATTCAACATTAGCTTCGTCTTGACACATCTCTTTAACATCCTCTCGAGATTCTTCAAACACTCATCGAACGAGTTACCATATACCGAAAAATCATCCATGAAAACCTCCATGGAACTCTCAATCATATCCTGAAATATGGCAACCATGCACCGCTGAAAGGTGGTTAGAGCGTTACATAGCCCAAATGGCATGCGTGGGTACACATACGTGCCATAGGGGCATGTGAAGGTGGTCTTATCCTGATCCTTCGGTGCTATGGGGATCTGGAAGTACCCGGAAAAACCGTCGAGAAAACAATAAAATTGTTGACCCACGAGACACTCCAACATTTGATCGATAAATGGCAATGGGAAGTGGTCCTTTTGGGTGGCATCATTCAACTTTCGGTAGTCGATGCACACATGCCAATCCGTGACCGTACAAGAAGGGATAAGCTCATTCTTGGAATTCATGATAACGGCCATCCCTCCCTTCTTAGGGACAACCTTAGTGGGACTAACCCATGGTGAATCTGAGATGGGATATGTCATCCCAACATCTAGGAGTTTCAGAACCTCCTTCTTCACAACATCTTGCATGTTGGGGTTGAGGCGCCTTTGGGGTTGCACCACCGGCTTGTAATCATCCTTCATGAGTATCTGGTGGGTGCAATAAGAAGGGCTTATGCCCTTAATGTCGGACAACCTCCATGCAATGGCCTCTTTGTTGGCCTTCAACACCTCCAACAACCTCAACTTCTCTCCCTCTTCCAACTTTGATGAGATGATAACGGGTAGCTCGGAACCCTCCCCTAGAAAAGCATATTCTAAATGAGACGGAAGGACCTTAAGCTCTAGGGATGGGGGTTGGGTGGTGTCATCACTAATGGCTAACGCTTCGGGAATCAAAGGAATTCCCTCACCTTCTACTTCATCCACCTTCAACGACTCCTCCAAAACTCTCTCTCCTACTACTAAGTCGGCACCACTAATGTACTCTAGACAATGGTCAACACATGAGATAAAAGAGTTCAAGAAATAGACGGAATGGCAAGGACCACTATAGTCATCGGAACCACTCGGGTGGTTCATGGAACGATCTATCTCAAAGGTGACTCTCTCCTCACCGACCCTAAGTGTTATCTTACCATCGTAAACATCTATGAGTGCTTTAGCGGTACACAAGAATGGACGACCAAGTATGATAGAAACTCTCTCATCCGCTTCCATATCAAGAATGACGAAATCGGCGGGAAAAACAAACTTGTCGACCTTAACAAGCAAATTCTCAACAACACCCCTCGGGTATTTCACGGACCGATCGGCTAAGGACAATGTCATACGGGTAGGTGAAAGTTCACCTAGGTCTAGCTTCTCATAGAGAGAAAAGGGCATCAAATTGATGTTAGCACCTAGGTCGGCTAAGGCTCGAGTATTGGTGTTACTACCGAATAGACATGGAATAGTAAAAATTCCGGGATCGGTAAGCTTTTCCGGAAGCTTATTTAGAACGACTGTGGAGCACCCTCCATTCAATGGGACATTCGACAACTCCCCTAACTTCTCCTTGTTTCTAAGAAGGTCCTTCAAGAATTTCGCGTACTTGGGCATAGATTGGAGTGCCTCGATGAAAGGTAGATTAATCTTCAATTGCTTGAAGATATCTAAGAATTGCCCGTATTCCTTGGAGTACTTTTGGTTCCTAAGACGTGTAGGAAACGGGACACGCGAATGGTCTATGAGTGGAGAAGGTCTAATTTCTACGGGTGGTTTCTCTACTTTCTTCTCACCTTGAGACTTACTGTGCTGTGCGGTACTTGCTGGGCTTAGCCTCGATTGCACTTTACTGGGAGCCTCCATCTCGATCTCTTCGTCTACAATCTCCTCATCTTCCTCGACTACTCTCTCCTCAACTCTCGGGTTCCCTACGGTTTTGCCACTACGAGTGGTAATGGCTTTAGCTTGGGCGTTAGGGTTCGGTTGGGTGTTACCCGCAAACTGACCGGGTAATCTCTCCTCTAGTTTCTTAGACATGTCACCTACGACCCTTTGAAGGTCTTGGAAAGAGGCTTGGTGGTTCTTAAGCATAAGGTCATGTTCGTTAAGTATCTTTTGGGTGGTTTGGTCCTTAACAACTAACTAGCTCATCATTGCCTCCATTCTCTCAAGGCTACCCCCTAAATCATAACTTGGACCCTGAACTGGTTGAACCTGACTACTTGACCCCCCCATCCTTGACCTGCCCATTGAACCCCTTATTGAACTGCCCATTTGAACCCCCACTAAAGAATGAACCCTGACCCCTATTTGGATTTTGAGCTAATTGGAAACCAGGGGGCCATTAGAACGAAAATTATTATTATTACGCCAACTCGAATTAAAATTACTACCAAACCCACTAGGTTGACCTCTTACTAAACCCCCTCCCACGAAATCGACCTGCTCCTCACCAACTAACAATGGACACGCATTCGTATCGTGACCCCCTCAACAAAACTCACACTTATCTACCTTTGCCTTAATATCCTTAAGCTCTCTAGTCACGTTTTCTAATACGGCGGCTAGACTAGGGTCCATAGTGACATGGTTCACCCCACGAGCGGGGGCACTAGTAGTGGCATTTGAATTGCCACTTTGATACAGCTGATCAGATCACGAATGTGATTGAGATTGGGCAAATGCCTCGAAACGCTCTAAACACTCGATAACAGTAAGAATACCCACCATATGACCTCCCGCATCAGTGTCAAAACGATCACGAGTCTCTTGGGTGAGACCGTTATAGAATTTTTCACAAATGGCCCAATCAGAAAGACCATGATGGGAGCATCGAGCGACTAGGCTTTGAAATCGCTCCCAAGCAAGGTAATAAGGCTAGTTGGGATCCATGCGGAAGGAGTGAATTTGATCACGAAGACGTGAGGCTTTAGCGGGCGGAAAATATTTGTTCAAAAGGCTTGACGAAGGCCCTCCCAAGTGGTAAAAGTACCGGTTGGCTGAGAGTCCAACCAAGTAGCCGCACGGCCGCTAGTGAAAAGGGAAAAAGCTGTAAGTAAGTAGCATCGTTTAGGGCTCCGTGAAGGCTAAAAGTAGCAAGTATACGAGAGAAACGGTTTATATGGGCGGGGGCGTCCTCGTCCTCGCGGCCGTGGAACTGGATGCTATTGGTGATGGCTTGCATGGCATAAGATGGGATTTGCCATGAGTTATCGTTAACTATGGGTGGGACGGTAATGGGTGAAGCAAGACCAGTGAAGCCTTGGGTGGCTTGTTGATGGACGGTCTGTCTTGCATTGGCCATTTGTTCTAAGTTTGTGTTATTTGGGGCGCTAGAGGTGCTAGAAGTGGGGCTATCGGGTGGAGAAACCTTAGGTGATGTTTTAGGTGAATGGGGTGGTGATTGAGGTGGGGTGGGTAACGGAGTGGTATCAAAATTAGGAAATTGAGAAGAGGATGAGGTACTAACCTGCGGGCCTTGGTCCAATTGAGATGTTGACTCTGTGACTGGTGGCTTCGGCGGCGGTCCGTGCGAGCGCAGATGTGGCATCCACTACAAGCAAAAACCTAAATATGAGAAAAGAAAACACTAGTCACTAAGACTCAAACTAAAAATAAAACTAACAATAAAAGACTCAAAACAAAATAACACACGTAGCACATATATGTCAATTAAGTCTATCAAAGCTAATGAACGCGATTGCCAAGAGTCCCCGGCAACGGCGCCAAAAACTTGATGTATGCTAAACAAACTATTAAAATTAACTAAATTAGACTCTCTAAGTTAGACACTAAAAAGCTTTAAATCTAGACTCGACCTAAACCACACAATCGGCAAGTGTACCGATCACTGTAGTATGACCTAAGGAAGTCCGGATATCGAACCACGAGACTCTATTAATCACGTTAACTAGACTCTAACAGACGCTGACAGACACGACTCAAACTTGTTTAATTGTTTTTTTTTTTGGGGGGGGGGGTTACTGAAAATCTAAGAAAATCTAATTATTAACTAGAATGAAACTAATACGAAGTAAGGCGAAGACTTTTCTTAAATGATAAAGAGGACCACCTAGACTAGAATCCTGGATTGATTTTAAGGATTTACCAATTAAGTTAACTGCATGATTTATGGAACCGGGATCTTGTGATACTAAACTTATTAAGACACCAACTAAGCCCCTCAACCCTTCTCGAGGTGAAACTTATGGCACTACCCATGCCGTTAATCCTATCGGTTATTAGACTTCCTTCCGGTTATCTAATTATTGTGTAAGTACCCTAATATTGACCTACTCTTTTCCAATTATAGATCTAGGGTAGTTTGAGTTGTTAATTTGACTTGATAGACTAATAAACCGATGGGGCAACTAAGGCACGACTTTTTCCAAAGACTGTCTAAAGCAATTCGCCGGGTAAGACCTACCAATAGCCCCGCACCTTCCAGCTATTAGGACTAGTAGAACACTGAAATCTAGCAAATTATTAACTATCACTTCTAGGGTTTATTGGCCAATTCTCCCTAAAGGTCAAAGACACAAGGTCAAAGATCTAGCATGAACCTATTCCGTAGCAGACAACCACCAAGATTCACACGAAGCAATGGATAATTATAAACGAAATTAAAGTACGCATACACATCAAATTAATAAGCCAAACTTTTTACAATACACAATTAATCCATAAAATACATGCAATTAACGAAAAAGGTTAAAACTTTATTTCAATCCGTTCATCATAGTCTAGGCGGCTCAAAAGTTTAGCCAAGCATGTTAAATAACGAAAACGAAGCAAAGATGTTCAAACAAGAATTCATGACAACGAGTTTCGTAAGAGAAATCAACAAACAAGGAATTGGAAAACCCGTGCAAGTCTTCAATCTTCGTTCCGAACTCGTACCAATGATTCTTATGCTTCAAAACCTTCAAAATCGCTCAAAGTTTGCTCTTGAATTCGCCTCTTGCTTCCTTAATTCATAATTAGGGTTTACTAATGATTTTCTTGGTTTCTATATGAAACCCTAGCCAGCAACGAAGAATTCCCGTCAAACCAACCCGTCGCATCGCGCGACGGGCATATGTCCTCAGCGTCGCGTAGCGCGACGGATTAAAATTCCAAAAATTATTTGTTTAATGGTGGCGGGGCGCGACTCCTATGGGAGTTCTCTGTGGCGCGACGCGACGGCAACAATTTCACAGATTGTTCCGTTTTTTATCAGCTTCAGCCTTCCAAAATCCCATAAAATAATTCTAACTCCCAAAATCAGCTCATTCTTCACCATTTTTCAACATTTTCAGCACCCATGACCTACAAAACTCGATTTGATCAATAGTATGCACATTCTAATGAAAACAAAACTAAATATAACGGAAAACTATACAAACTGTACACGAATAAGATATGTATTTTGCAATACATCAAAGGATAAAATGAAAACCCACTTGAGTTGGAAAAAACTCAAGAAACCCTTGTAAAAACATATGTAACATTTCTATTTTTTTCTAAAAAAATAGGAAATGTAACATACACATATTCGAACATTTTTGTAAAAACAAAAAAAAACGCCAAGTAGTTTTTTTTCAAATAAATGTTAAAAATTCCATGTTACATAATATATATGTCCAAAAAATGCAACATACATATTTTGAACACTTTTTAAAAAGAGTAAAGTGCCATTTTGGTCCATGTGGTTTGGCCAGTTTTGTCACTCCAAAGGTTTCACTTATAGCCTATGGGTCCAAAAACTTTTCACCATTGCCATTTTGGTCTAACTGACTTAACCTCATCCAAGATATCCGTTAAGTCAGGTAAAATTTTGTCCTTTTCTTTTATTTATAATAGTTCATTTATTAAACCCTCTCCTTTTAACCCATTATCTTCAACCTATGTGAACATGGACTCCTCTTAGAAGACCTTATGTGAGATATATAACATTTTACTGTATACAGTTGAATGTGTGTATCTCAAACATAGCAGTCTATGAATATGTTTGTATATATCTATCTAAACAAAACAAATGATATGAACAAACATAATAACCTACAAAAAATCAATTCCATAACTAATATTAGTTTCATTAGAAGGGAATGCTGCTACAACAGAGTCTCCTTTTGACACATGAACAGGTTGAGTAAGATAGGGTACAAGAGGAGTAATCGGGGTTACAATAAGTGATGAGTCTCTTTCCACCGCATCGTGTACTTCTTGCAAATCCTCATAAGGAGTTTCACTACTCCCACTGGCCTGAAAATTCTTTAGGAACGTGGCATGCTTGGTTTCCACAATGCGAGTGACATGGGAAGGATGGTAGAAATGATAACCCTTTGAGTTCTCAGGGATACCCAATAAAGAAACAACTAACTGTTTTTGGGTCAACCTTTCTTAGGAAAGTATTATAAAGTTTAGCTATAGCAAGACAACCCCATACTTTCATGTATTTAAGAGTCGGTATCCTTCCTGCCCAAAGCTCATAAGGAGGTTTGGGGCTAGATTTTGAAGGAACTCTTCGAGTATAGAAACGACTGCCTTTAAGGCCTTAATCCAGTTGAATGAAGGTAAACATGAGTTGGCTAAGCTACTACGTACCATGTCCATAAGGATTTTGTTTCTCCGTTTAGCGACACCATTCTGCTAAGGAGTACCGGGCATGGTGTATTGGTTCACCATCCCTTGGCCCTTACAAAACTCATAAAATGCACCAGGGGCATGACTATGTCTACCATATTCATCTCCTCTGTCTGATCTCAGAACTTTAATTTGGTGATGTAGTTGTTTTTCAACAACTACTTTATAATCTTTAAAAGTTGTGAGTGATTAGAGTTTTCTTTAAACAGATGCAAGTAAATAATCACCAATAAACGTGATTAATGAA
The DNA here is from genome assembly GCA_030545235.1 of Helianthus tuberosus. Taxonomy (NCBI): domain Eukaryota; kingdom Viridiplantae; phylum Streptophyta; class Magnoliopsida; order Asterales; family Asteraceae; genus Helianthus; species Helianthus tuberosus. Next base: position 136,200,918 of record CM060400.1, on the reverse strand, counting down.
GTATGTCCGGTTATGCCAATGACGGGGTAAGGGCCACTAATATTAGTGTGAATGCATTCTAATAAATTAGAGCTACTAGTAGCACCCTTCTTATTCACTGATGTTATTTGACCTAAAGGTATTTTACACATGTTCCAAAATCATTGAAATTGAGAGGCGGTTGTAACGCCATGCGTTCTGAAACTTTTATCTTTTGGCAAGTCTCGTCCCTGTAATACTTAATGATACTTATTTGAGTCTCAATTATGTTAAACTACGTGAAAGTTTTACTCTATGATGCTTTTGTGATACTTGATCTTGACTCTTATGAATCTTGATTCTTGTGGTACTTGACTATTGTGATACTAGACTCTTGTGATACTTTGAAACTCGAATCTTGAAACTTGACACTTGTTATGATTGATACTTATTAAACAAGAGACTTCGATACTTGATACTTATGAAACAAGAAACATTGATTCTCTATTTAACGAGAAACTTTGATACTTTATTGATACTTATTGAATGAGAAGCTTTGATACTTTATGGATACTTATTGTATGATAAACTAGCTTGAACGCAGACTTGAAACACAGAAACTTTTGTGTTAATTATATAATATTACCTCGTAATGGTTACTCACAATAATACGCAACGCAACGCTTAAATCTAGCTCGCAAAACGAACCAAAGATGGAAAACTAGCAAACATGTCTCGACTGTCCGAATGGACATCCGATCGGATGACCATTCGACTGAATAGCCATCCGACCCCTTGCACCTCTCCACCGACTTACATGTCATTGTCACCTATAAATACACCCCTTGTGCTCTCATTCTCACCTTTCACTCTCTGCCGTCTGACCTCACGCACTCTCAGTCATTTTAAGCAAGATTCAAGGCAAATCGTAAGTATTCTTCCCCGATTCTTGTACAACTTTCATCAACTATCACTTCTACACAAGATTCTTCATCAAAATCACACGAACACTTCAACTTTTTCATGAAAACCAACTGATTTGGGTCTCTTGAAGATGTTTTCCACTCAGTTGCTTGTTCAAACTGTTGTGGAGCATCATTTAATCAAGATCAACCTCAGATCTAAAGGATTTTCACAGTTTTTATACAAAATCTAAAGGAAACTCACACTTTTTCATCAGATCTGATGGAATGTCACTTGTTTCCGGCTCAGATCTGATGAACATCACATTTTTACAACTGATTCTCAGACTATTCTTCATTTTAACACAAACAGTAGTGGAATCAGACTCAAACAGGCTATCTACTTGTTCCTTAGTCAAGAGCCGGCTTGAAAGCTGATTTCCACCGAAGAACGGACCGATTGACGGGTCCAAACATGAAACCTCACCATAAACAGTTCGTCGGTTCGAGAAGTGGTGGTTCCCAGCTGATCAAACGAGCTAGGTTTGGTAAGTTTCTGTTGTTTGGCACGTCGTCATACCGTCTCCATTGACTCGATACTTATAAAATTTCACAAAAACAACACTCACTGACCATTTGTCCGAATGGTCATCCGATTGGATGACCATTCGTCCAGATGATCTGATTATCATCACACTTGTTTGTTTTACAGGACACTATGTTCACAACATTTGAAACTTTAACAGTTCGCAAACTATACCCACTGTTCGAATGGCCATCCGTACGATTGGTCATCCGTCCGGATGACCATCTGCTCAGTTATTCAGTCAGACACTTTTACTCGATTTTCACACCATTCGATACTCTGTTCCCGACCGGGTCAACTCTTAGAGGACTTATGCTCTATTCCCTGCACGCAGGCTGATCCAGCTCTCCTTTCGATCCAATCTTAGCAGTGTTTGGTTTAAGCACCCACTGTGAGTATACTTGATCCCTTTTTGTTTTAAACACTTTTGGGATGCAACAACATGTATTCTATATCAAGACACTTGACACATGAAACTTGAAACTTTTTTGAAACATACTCTATCCTCATTAAACATGAAACTTGAAACTTGATACTTGAGACTTTTATGCTATGTGGATGTTTAATCCTTGTGTGTAGTTCCGCCTTAACAATGGTAGCGCTATATGGGTAATGTACCTCCCCGTTAGTCTTTGGGGTATTGTTAGGATGAGACATTTAACCTCCCGTTAGTCTTTGGGAAAGGCACTTAACGCATTGGAAACTTGGGCTATCACTTGGACTACGTAAACTAGCATGGTGAAACTTATTATATGTTTACATGATGGATATGAGTTTTTGTTAAACTATTATGCTACGTATTCAAACTTGTATGCTCGCCAACATTTTTGTTGATTTTATTTTAATACATGTTGCAGGTTGATAGTAGCTGGAATTCAAGAAAACGAGCTAGGATGATGCTTAGAAACTCATCTTAGTTAACTAGGCAAATTTGAACAATTTCGAATCATGATGTTATTTGATACTTATTTTGGTTGTGAATGGCTATGTTTGACATTTTAGACAAGTTTTTCTTTATGAATCATGAATTAATCTATATCGAAACTATTAGCGTTGTGGATTCTCTTGAGCAATATGATTCTCTTAGTGTCGCGTCCCGATGTTTCCGCCATCGGTTGGGGTGTGACAAATTGGTATCAGAGCCATGACTATAGGTAATTAGGAAAAGTAGGAATACATTTCCTAGTCTATAGTTCTAGGAACCTTGACTCTTATCTGTTGTTTAAGACTTATGCATTCTACCGTACATGCTTCCTAGCAATACTTTCCTGTTAAACTTACATGCCTTTCCTAAGGCTAACACAATACACACTTGGACGCTTGAAAACGCTCTCGAAACGACTCATCAAAACATGGGTGATTCCCGCCTTTGATGACGACTTTCGGTCAGCAGTGTTTGTATTTTTGCACGAAATTTACCCTCAAGTCAGGAGTGACATACAAACCTTGAAGGGAATTTCCATATCATATTCTAGTAGGTCTTATCTTTTTTATAAGTACCGACACTATTAGGGTACGATGTTGTCAAGTAAGAGGTGAAACTCACATCTTGATAACTAGTCCCACTCTTTGATTTTCAATCTCGCCAAGGTCTTGAAATTTCACAATCAATTAGGGACGTGTAGTGACTGATGTGCGTAAGTGTGTATATTTTTAATGTATAATTTAAGCCCTTTTACACTTTTTAGCCAAGTTTTAAATTTATAAAACACGATATTTACAAACACTAAACACACATATGGGCAAGTGCACCCATCATGAGCGTAGTATAGTGTTGGTAAGATACCGAGGTCGTCCAAGGACACAAGAGCTTTTAATACCGGTTTATCCTCAACGTCTAATCAAATCAAAAGTTAGAAAAAGGTTTTTAAACAAGAAAAATAAAACTAACTAAAGTGCTAAAAAATAAAATAAAATAAAAACAGATAGACAAGATGAATCACTTGGATCTGACTCGTGTGTAGTGTAACCTTTGATTATTTCCGCACTTTTGCACTTTTTAAGAGATTATCTTAGTTATTGTAGTAGGCCTCTCTTTTGAAGGTGACGTTACCCTCAACCCAGTAGTTTGAATCAACAAGGATACAATCCTAAAGGGTCGGATTATTGAAAGATAATTAATTAAGTTATTAATGCATAATGTGGTAGGCCCCTCTTTTGAAGGTGACGTTACCCTCGGCTAAGTAGTTTGAGTCAACAGGGATACAGTCCTAAGTAGCCGGGTTAAAGTTTTAATAGTAGCTTACATATGAGGGGATCAAAGAGTTTGGACCCCCGCCATCCAATACCGGTGGGTATTGAAGGAGATCCTACTAAATTTGACCTAGGTCCTTGCAGGATCTATACACTGAACAAGGCAAGACTCTTACCAAACCGTTCCCTTAACCCCCGACCAGGTAGCCAACATACCTCCATATAGACCGTGAAGATATGAATGGTGAAAAAAAATTAATATTATATAGACAGTAAAATAATGCCAATACACCACGGACAAACGATAAGAAAGAATCACCTTCAACATAAGAAACTAGTTATTAAAGTCATTAATACATAACCAAATAAAAAGTGCGAAAAGATTAAAAATAAAAAGTATTACACTAGACACTTGTCTTCACCAAGTGATGTAAGAGACTTAGGCAAACATGGCCTTTGATTGTCAAGAACTCTTACGATCAATCTTTGATCCCGAGACGACTCACACACTCTATGATGGATGATGGTGGTGGATGATGGTGTTGTGGTGGTGGTGGAGTGTGGCTGAAGTGTGAGAGAGGTGGTGTGCCAAGGGATGGTTTGCAAATGAGCCAAGCACCCCTATTTATAGCCTAAACAGCAGCTCGGGCACGACCCCGTGTCCATTGGGCACGGCCCCGTGTCCACCCTCCTTCTCTTTCTTCATTAATTGCAGTTTGTCTGCATTAGTTGACCACGCCCCCGTATCCGCTGGGCACGACCCCGTGTGTAGAAGCGTATCTGTACTATCAAGATTTCCCCAGATTCTGCAAATCTTAGAGTTGACCACGGACCCGTGTCCGCTGGGCACGCCCCCGTGGTGGGTGATAGAAGCTTCTACAACTTTGTCTTTTCTGCAGACACTTGGGCACGCCCCCGTGCTCATTGAGCACGGGGCGTGTTTAGCCTTCTGTTTTCTTATTTTTGCTTGGGAAGATGCTGTCGGGGGGTCGGGCATGCCACGTTTGTTCCTTTTCTTGTATTTATGTTAGATTTAGCTGCCTTTTTGCTTCTTTTGTTCATTTGAGCTCATTTAATCCTGAAAATACAAAAGGAAGACAAAAACACACTTTTTCCAACATTAGTACTAAAAAATGGTTAGTTTTCTGCCACATTTGATGTAATTTATATGTTGCATTTTGCACACATCAAATACCCCCACACTTGAATCTTTGCTTGTACTCAAGCAAAACTCTTTATAATGTGGCTTTACACTCACAAATGGAATGGGTAGAAGATAAGGTTTTTGGGTTTGTCATAGAGTGTCGGGATTCCAAGATTTTTATTAGGTTTTATTTTTATTTATTTACAATCCTATTCGTCATAATTTATTTAAAACATTACATAAGATAAATTACTTATTAGGGCATAACATGCCTTTTTAAAATTCCACTTATATACAAGTTCACATACCTCACGGGAGATCACTCAACACTCGGCCGAAAATGTATTTTTGTGAAACACTCGAGAGCGGCATGGAACTTACTCCTACCATAAGCTTGCTAAGCAATCAATCCTCCTCCTTTTTAACTATATACCTTTGTAAATATCAAGAGGACTTTTGGGGTGAAGGGTTAGGCTTGGGTTAAAGGTAGGTGGTTGGGTTAGTGGTTAGTAGAAAAAGGGCGAAAGGCGTAAAAAGCATCGGTTTTCGCAAGACTTTTTATTTTTCATAACTTTTTATTTTGATGAAGCAATTCTTCAAACAAATTTGTTGTTGATAAACTTGTTTGTTTATTTTTGGCTTCATCATCATAAATATTTTATTTATTTATTTATTTATTTTTTTAAGGAAGTAATAAGAAAACCGAGCTTTGTTACTAAAATAAAGGGTTTAAAATGAAAAAGGTTTTGGTGGGTAAAAGGGTGTTTGTTTTGGGTTAAGAAATGAAAAGGTTTAGGCTCAAAGGGGTTAACTAGGGGGATTTTGGGTAGGTGGTAAAAAAAAAGAAAAATAATGGTGTAGAAATAAAAAGAGTTAGTCCTAATGCCTCCATCATTTACTTACTCGGGTTTAAGTTGGTAAGGACCGGGAATGTATTGTCGTGGCAAGTTCTAGAGTCGTAAGAACCAAGCGGCTATTCACACAAGAAACGAAAAATGAGCATTTAGTTTAAAGATACGTATTTGTATGCTCAATAAAGGCTCAAAACTCACTTTTTGTGGGAATGGGTTTTTATGTGATCAAGTATATATAATCAAATTTTAACTAGACTTGTCATGTCGTTTCATAATTTTCTTATGTTGGTTCTTTTTATCACGACGCTATCGGTTGTAAATTTGTAAAAATATAACATTTTTAGTACTTGAAATTCCCAAATTAAACCTAGACAAGTAAAAAAAAATGAAAATTGGTGATTAACGGTTCCAATAAAGTTTTGTGTAAGGCTTGTAATTAGGACTTGCAAGATTCAAGGTTTTAGCATCCCCCCCCACACACACTTAAATTACACATTGTCCTCGATGTGTCCCAAAAATAAGTTTTTAGGTTGATTGAATGTGTAAAAACGTGTGAAAAAGCAAAGATTTATGTTACTGGCGTCTGGACACGGCCCCGTGGTGTCCGGGCACGGCCCCGTGTTCAGATCGCCAGTAACAAAAATGAGTAAAAAGAAACAGAAGCCTGGGCACGGGGGCGTGTTGGGTGAGCACGGCTCGTGTCCAGTTACCTGAACTGGGCATTTTCTACAGACGGCTGGGCACGGGGCGTGTTGGGTGATCACGGCCCGTGCTGAACTTGCTGTAATGAAGAAAAATTTGTCGGGTGGCCCTGTTTTTGTGCATGGGGTGCTGGTTCAAGTTTTCCTGGGTATCCTTCACCATCCTGAGTGTGTTTTATTCCTGCAAATTAAAACTAAACTAGAAAACATAAAAAATAATCTAAACTAAGCTAAGGATAGTTTCGCGGAATGCCTCCGTGGTGCGCCACGTTTATAAGGGTCCTTGGCTAGACCCATATGTTACCGAAGTGGGATGTTTTGCATCCCATGCTACACCGTCGGAGAGCGTAATCCAAACTTGAGCCTTCATGTAGTTGACCGGGTCATCGTCTTCTACTATTTTTCCAACTCCAAACTTCATTTCCTCGTCCCCAATCCTCAATGTTAGTGTTCCATCATTCATGTTGTCACGACCCCCGTCCCGGTGTTACCTGGTCCAGGAGCCGCGGGACAGAAACCCGTGGTATTTATTATTTGAGTTGACAGCGGAAGTTTAACAGGATCGTTTGAAACTTGAAAATGCCCAATTATTTTATTTCATAATTTGGGACAAACCCCGTAATTTACACTAGAGGAATTTCACGAGGAAATTCCCTGTTTTACAAAACATGTTTATTTATTTAACTAAGCCACCACTTCAAGCTTTATTAGTGCTCCGTAGCACTTTTCCTTGATTCACAGTAGGTCACCTGAAACATGTTTTTAAAATATTTTATCTACAGGGAAATACTGGCGAGTCACTCAATTTTGATAAAATGACACATAGCTATAAATTACAGCATAAGAGCGATTACAATGGCTACTATCTTATTTTTATCTAGCGCCGTGTCACCCCCTGGTGACGATGGTCATACCACTATTGGGTCCTTTCACCCAAGTAGTGATGATTATCACTGTTAGGTTGGTGAACCTAACTGTGAGAAATTAGTAATGTGCACAATACCCCACTTGCCAGTGATTCAAGATAACCAAGACTTAATCCCTGTAACATATAACTGGAAAACATTTGAGTATTGTAAAACAGTTTTGATAAAAAGAGAATGACTCACATTGCAAGTTTAGACGGGCAGAGTTTAGCCTACTGATTTAGCCTTGTAACCTAGTTTAAATAACAATGCACACGAAACTAGTTAAGTAACTTAATACAACATTTACGATAAGCTCACGAGATTAAAACCCTCACGACGAATGACAAAGTATAGCCCTGATTTGGGCAGCACTTAAACATCCATCGGATTGGTTTCAATCGATCGGACATTGTATCGTAGCAGTGATTGAGTTAATACCATGTATTCGGAGCAGCGTTTCCCTAAGCGAAATTGTGATTTTAGGAAGTAAACTTCGTTTTTGAAAGAAATTTTCGAGTGCAGATGAACTGCTCATGTCCAACTCATTTATCGTTGATTTTTGGGTTTTACGTGGCCCGCGTAAACCCTTACAAGAACTTACGCGGCCCGCGAGGGCCACCTAGTCTACGACTAGGGCTAGCGTGTCACCGGTAGGTCTGCCACGTGTGCGACACGTGGCCTAGAACGCTTATCCGGTCAACCTTGCTTTGACGCGGCCCGCGTAAGCCTATGCTTACATTTACGCGGCCCGCGTGAAAACCAATTTTCTCAATTTCTTGGTTTTTCATGCACATTAGAGTTTTAGGGGTCCGGGTTTTCACTTACGGGTCATTTTGGGGTATTTTTGCAGGTCCTTACACATGTCTACCACCGCTTGGGCCGTAGCTAGAAATGGCCTCCCTAAGATGAGTGGTACTTCAGTGTCTTCCTCCGTATCTAGTATGACAAAATCGGCCGAGAAGACAAATTCGCCGACTTTGACCAATAGATTTTCAGCGACACCTTGTGGATATTTGACGGACCTACCGGCGAGTTGTATGCTTATTTTTATAGGGCTTGTTTTCCCTAGGCCGAGTCGGTTGAACATTGATGCGGGCATGAGGTGTAACACCTCGAAAATTTGCTTCCTATATTGTGTTGACACGTGTCATAGGTTTGAACGTGTGAAAGAATGTTCTTGAAGGACTAAAGTTGACAAACAATGAAACTGTGTGAATAGAAGGGTTCAAAATGTCAACAATGAATAAATATACTTTACAATAACCCTACATGATGTTTATAACCTTAAACGAATGGATCATGGATCATACGAAGCGAATTGTGAAAGAAAGTAAGAGATTACAAACTACAGGGGTTAAATGTGTCAACATGTTAAGATATACCTCTGAGTGACCTTTTAGCAAACCCGAAGCCTTGTAACGATTAATTATGCTCACTAGAATGTACCATAAAAATTTCACCAAGTTTCGTTACCGTATGAGAAAGTTGTGATAAAATTCGTGTGTGAGGGTTAGAATCGTTAACATTGAAATTTAGGGTTTTTCGGGTGATCACAAAGTTACACGAGGACTTGACAAAGTGGGTATAAGTCTTAGAGCCCCTATATGTCAATATTGAGGGTTTAAGATGCAAGAAATGTTGTGAAAATGACCTTTCGGGGGACCAAGGACCAAACAGCAAATGAATAAAAGGTTTTTGCAAGTCTGACATAGCCAGGCGGCCCGCTTGAGGCCTTATGCGGGCCGCGTGACCTGCCCAGCGACAGAAAGATGGACAAATGGTTGTTGTGGGCTGTTAACCGACTTTGGTTGATCTTATCTGCATTTGTGTGCACCCCTACATGTTTTATAGCCCCTAGGACACATGTTGATGATCAATGAACATTGGTAGAATGAATTATCATGTTTACAAGTCATTACATCCACTATATAAAGCTCGAAAGTTTGTGTTCATTCTTTCCTATCATCAACTGATCATTTCTGGAGCATAACAACCGATCCCAAGACCTTCCTAATCATCCTTAGACACGTGTAAGTACTCTTGACCCTTCTATATAAAGCTCGAAAGTTTGTGTTCATGCTTAGTTTATAGCCTAGAAGTCAAACCGTCGTAATTACGGTTTGACTTGGCGATAAAGAATAAACGGTCCAGAGTTTTGTCGAAACTAAAGTTGTTATAAGTTGGTAATATTGTGGGCAATTAACCCTTAAAAGGGCACCCTTTGATTCCCGATCTAACTATGTCGTTTGTTGAGTCAAACTTCTTCCGAAAAAGTCAACATAACCATTAAACATGTAATTAGCGTTACAGAGGGCGTGTAATCTGTTTTATTATTCATATAACCTACTAATAAGCATAAAAACTTGTCTAAGCTTGTTTGATTCGACAACTCTCTGTTTTGAACCGATTCGGAGCCGAAAGTCGCATAGTTTGACTTTCTGCTTTGACCTCGATTCTGACCCGTTTTTGATAGGTTTAGACATGCCTTAAAGTTCCATTAGGACCTTGTAACATGTTAGTATAAACCTCTGTGGTTGTTACCTTGATTGTCCAATTCGTTTCACGTTTCCGTTAAATTGCCAAATGTTGACCATATTGCCCTTATGTTCATAAAACGAGATTTTTGAAGATGTGAAAGTGCAAAAGTCTTTGTTACTAATTATTGAACATGTCTGTAAATTTTCACGTCAATCGGAAGTCTAGATTAGGAGTTATGCTTAATGACGTAATTATAAACACTTTTATTAATTAAACAGCGTCATTAGCGTAAAACCTATCTAAACCCAATTTTTGACACCAAACCTTTTAACCACTGATGTTAAATAATATTTTGGGATTTTTGAATATTTTTAATTATTTTTAAACTGATCATAAGCTAGGATTAGCGCCTTGATTCGGTAAATACCGAATATACCCTTTTCGGCCATAAAATGAGTTTTACAAATCCTTTTGATGCCAATCCAATTGCTACTGATTTTAAATAATAAATGAAGTGTTTTGAACCTTATGAACTGACCTGGAAACTCAGAATACTATTTTAACCCGTAAATCGTTTAAAACGACGTTATACGCGTATTAAGCGCATAGTAAGGTTTTAAAACCATTTTGCCACATAGGACTTAACACCAACTGATATACCAAGTTAAAATAAACTATTTTACTGATTTATTCAAACCCGGATCACAGAAGCTTAATTGATCCCTTTTATACTCTTTAAAATGACCAAAATACCCCTACGGGGCTTAATATAAGATTAAACTCGTTTTGGGCATTATGGAAGGTATCCTACTGATATCACAACATATTTAGGGCATGTTAACTTAGGAAACCTGTTTAGGACTCTTACAGTTACCCGTTACGCTTTTTACGCGTTCGGTTCGGTTTATGTAACTAGTTTACATAAATTAGCCGAAACGGGTCAAACCTTATCGGTTTTATCTCAAAATCCAGAATGTGTATGAAATACCCATATTATACAAGTCTTCAAACTTTTCGGGTCTAAATCACATTCTATTCCGGTCTTCGCTTTAACATGCGTTTGAACCATACCTTCCTCTTGAAAACTAATCGGTCAAAGTCAAGGCTTAAATAAAGACCCGTTAGGATTCTAATAGGTTATTAAAAACCTTCGTTCCAGATTTAGGAGCCCAGTAAAAGCTATCTGTACTTGCTGATTTGATACGGCTGGGATTGAATTTATATTTAGCTCAGGTAAATACTTTTAACTTATTTTCCCTATACGGGCTTGGGGTATGGTATATAAAATACCGCTTGGCCCGGCATTGAATCTTTAATCCAATAGAGGTTAAATCTTTGATATGCTACGTTTTGAAATGTTTTGTTTGCTTAAAGCCTTTGGGGGGTTAATGACCATGTCCCGGATATCCTTGGCATCATCTTACGAGATGGCCACGACCTAAGCACGGGGTGTAGGCGTACACCTGTCGGTGCCAAACCAAATAATGTGGTGTGTCTATTGATCTTTTACCCGGTCTACGGATCGGGCTACTGAACGCATAAGTAACATGTAATTCATTTACAAGATTATATTCACATAATTATCCCAAGTTATAAAATTATTATTTGTGCCTTGTGCCTTAAATCCATTTTCTTAAACTCTTTTCAAAATGAGTCGGTTGATTGTATTTACCAGTGTAAACTGACGTATTTTCCCAAAAAGGCTAAGTGCAGGTACTAATCGGAATTGGCTGGCTACTCCTAGCATCAATAAAGAGTCTCGCAAGCTTAGATGCCTAAAGTCTGTTGAACAGTGTTATTTTATTTATGATCCGCCTGTGGATCCTTTACTTCCGTCATAATACTTTGATGTACATTATTTCGGATTGTAATATATTTATCCTTTTGCTTCCGCTGTGCATTTAAATATTGTGTTGTTTGACTATGATGTTGCCAACCACGTCACGATACTCCCCTACCGGGCCCACCGGTGACACGTGGAAATTTGGGGTGTGACAGGTTGGTATCAGAGCCAACATTGAGTGAATTAAACACTATTTTTGTGTTTAATCTCAATGACACATTAGCACATTCTTTGACCTTCTGAGTCTAGACTTAACATAGGAATACTCTCAATCCTCATCTGGGAATTTTCTTCTAAATTTTTTATATATTGGATACGTCGCCAAACGAAGAAGCTGTAATAGGAATCCTCCACACTCGGAGCCTTATATTGCTGACCTTCGTACAGCGGCTAGGATGAAGCGTACGACCAAGGAGAAAATCGCAACAGTCATTCTTATATTGGATTTTTCCAATTTTCTAATCTAGTCTATTGAATTAGAAATCATGGCTTATATCATCCTATAAGATGATCATATTATAACCATCCCTTAGAAGGGAAGTGCCTGCGGGCTATAACGTATTGTCCATCTGAGACACGGACATTGTGATCTTTATGATTCCTTGTCTATGGTGGTGAGCTATGCTCAAGCCTATTAGCCTATATGATCAATGTGATCATGACTAATATCATCAATATGATGATCATATTATCAACATCCTTAGTGATGAAGTGCCTACTGCCTATACTTTATAATATTGTCAATACGACAATGACAGTAGTAACTCTTAGGGTTCCTGTCTAAGGTAGTGGGCTATGCCCAAGCCTCATAGTCAATATGATCAATGTTATCATGACTACTATTATCATTGTGATGATTATTATTTTCTTAAAACATCGTTTAGTAATGTCAATTGATTTGCCTACGGGTCATATTGTATCGTCAATTATGACAACGACAGTAGTAGTCTTTGACTCTCTGTCCAGGAAAGGTAAGGAAATATGTTCAAACCTTAATGCCTCGATTCTCTGAAATCATGGCTTATAAATTAAACTTGTCTACGCGACTAGGCCATTTGTGCTATTATTAACTTGTAAATCAGGATTTATGATAAGAAATCCTGAATAAAATTAATACCATTCCTATCCTGTCAGTATAAATATTAACAAAGAATCTTAAAAGGTGTGACCTAGCTTAAATGTTATTGAAGACCTAGCTAAGATGGTAAAACCTGGTTAAAAAGAGATTCAGATCATTGTTAACACTTGAAAATGTGTTGACAACTCCCGACAACAGTGATACGATAAAATCACACTTGTCATCCCTATATTAGGATTTTTCCATATCTCGTATTTAGCGTAATTGATCAATAGAAAGCATGGCTGGTAAATGTCGAGCATGATGTACGCATCAAAACGTCCAATTGGGATGTGTACCTACGGGAAAAGGTGTATACATGAAAAGATAGTTTTATTTCATAAACTCTTGTCAGGACAATGAACTATGAAATTTTCTGATCCAAAGGGATCATCGATTATGTTTTAGATTTTTCCCTAAGTGACAAGGCCTTATGCCATCAAGAGTCCATGGGAACAAGCTCTTGTGTTATATAAAAATGTCAATACGACATAGACAGTCGTGATTTATGTCCCTGTCTAATAAATATGAAGGATTATATTCTATTTGCACGCCAAGGATGGTTTACTTAAAAACTTAGGCAGAACATAATCAATTAACTTAAATACTATCTATTGGCCTATATGGTTTATTTACACCATGGCTAATTAGTCATTAAATTCGACAATTCACCATATAATTAAACCAATTATTACTACTTGGTATGTAGCCTTCAAAGCTTCACCATGGCTGATTCCTATGAAGCTCACAATCGTCCAGTTGATCAGAATGAAACTTAACCAGCACCGAGCTACAGGCTATGTTAAATACAGCCATAAATAACGTTGTGGATCGTGTACTGAAGGATCACAAACGAAAGGGCAATAATATCCCAATTCAAGGTTGTAAAAAGGGTAAGACCGGTTCAAACTATAACCAGTCCAAGCCAAAGGAGGCTAAACCCGAATGTAAGAATTGCGGGAAGAAGAGGCACTTCAGTAAATGCATATATGAACAGATCAGGGGATGTGGTACCTGTAAAGAGATGGATCACAAGACCCATGAATGCAAGGAATTTAAAAAACAACCAACAGTCGGGTGAAAAACCCAGATGCAAAATCTGCAAGAAACAGCACTTCGGGAAGTGCAGGTATGAATCGAACTTGCATACACAGTCGAGAACTGTTGTATGTGGGATATGCAAGTCCAAGGGGCATAAGACCTTGGACTGCAAGAAGATGGAGGACGCAACCTGTTATGGTTGCAATGAGATAGGGCACATCAAAACTAATTGCCCTAATAAAACCAAGAAGTCTGGGGAGGATTTGAAGCACAAACCACAGACTGGTAAAAAGCCCAAATGCAAAACCTGTAGGTATTATCACCTCGGGAAATGCAAATATGAAGTTCAGCCTCTACCCTATGGAATTTGCAAGTCTAAAGAACACAAGACGATAGAGTGCAAGAAAATAAAAGATGCAACATGCTTCAACTGTCAAGAAAAGGGGCACATTAAGACCAACTGCCCTAAATACGCTAAAAAGCCTGAGGAAGTTAAAAAGACTAAAGCTGGAAGCTCTCAAATGGATGTTTAAGAGACTATTCAGGATGACAATGTCACAACAGGTACTTTCTTTATCAATAACGCTCATGCTAGAGTACTAATTGATTCAGGTGCAGATAAGTCTCTCGTAGACAATAGATTTTGTAAATCATTAAATCTGCTTGTTAAAACTCTAAGCGTTATGAATGAAGTAAAATTAACCGATAGTACCTCAGAGACTGCCTCAGCAATATTAAATGGATATTTTATATCCATTAGGAATTACCCTTCTCCACTGTCCATGTTTTATTAATAGGAGGACTCGATATAGTAATAGGAAGGATTGGTCGTCTAGTGACCAAGCCCATATTGTGGGTGATAAGAAGCAATTAATTATCAAAACTCCTTATGAGACAACCCTCATAATTACATGTTTCATGTCCATAATGTTTAGGCATCATTTTAGGGCCTTAAAGTTGACTTAACGAGCTTTAAACGTATTAGAAATGGCTTTAATGCATAACAGGGACCAAGACTGTCATTTTGAAAGTTTTCTTCTGATCAGAAGACTCAGGCGGCCCGCGTAAGCCCTGAGTGATACCTTACGCGGCCCGCTTCAGGCTCCCAGAGAAAAAAAAATGGTGGAACCGGCCGTCCCCGGAATCGAACCTGGGTCTAGGCCGCACCCTTTCACGCGCCTAGCCAACCGAGCTAGGTGCCTAGTTTGTGAAAATTTCCAACCTAATTAATTATAAGCACATGTACAATAACTTCCTTACTTCTTACTATAAGTCAACTACTTATCCTCCTTATGTTGACTAAGTTTTAGAATCCAAGATTTTACCTCTATGTTTTAGTTACTCTTGGCTTGCTTATGTTGACTAAACTCTAGAAAGGATAAAGTAGAAACCATTAAGTATATCAGTGGTTATGCTAGAAAGGACATGGTAAGGTATACATTACAGTCATTTGATGACAATACCCAAAATTAGTGAGGACATTAATGAAATCCTCGAGAAAGATCCTCTTATACATTGTGGAATGATCCAAGATTCTAAGGACCTTATTAGAAGACCTATTATCCACGCCGCGAAATGGAAAAAGATGGAATAAGAGTTTTTCAACTCCCTCATAAGAGCTAAAAACTATTGGCAGTATGATGCAAACCTAGGTTCATTGGTTGAAATAATGCTCTCACTCAGTTAACCTAGAATCTAAACATAATGCACTATATATATATTGATGATTTAGCATCGGCTAAGAAGAGGCACATTAAAGTTTCAAAGCCTGTTCATTATAAATCCATTATGGATCTACCTCAGCTACTCCCATTGCATAGATTAAGAAATAATCAGTCAAAGCTAAGACTGCCCTAAAGTTGTCTAAGATTTTCAGCTAAGTTTAAAAAGGGTAAAGAATGGAGGCGTTTAACCCTCCTGATGAATAATTAAGGGTAGCTCACATTAATAATGACACCGGATAAATCCCTTATTGTGACATGATTGCTAGAAGATACGTTTAGGATTCAGGTGCTGCTAAGTCTCTCATAAGACCATAAGCTTAACAAACTTTTGATTTCATAAGAACTTTAGATATTAAAGATAAGATATGATTTACCAATGGAATCTTTAATAACCCTCTCTCCCATCCTCGGAGATAATCCTTTCATAAGAATCTGGAGTACTCTTCCTCAAAAAGAGTACGACAATGTATATTATTTTATTTTATTATTTTCTCATTGTTTTCTATCGCCTGCGAATGCCAAACTCTGTTTGATAAAAGTGCCATATGAGGAGTGGCGTATCCTAGTGTGTCCCATAGATTGCTTTCATGCCTGATCAGTATGGAGGTTTAATGCATGGAACCTCTGAGATATCCCAATGGTCATATCGTACTAAAGTCTACTAGTAGTATTCAAAGAAGATATCCAGAATGAAATTGTCCAATTAAATGATCCCGACTAAAGAACTCGTGGACTCGTAACATAAATGTGTCACTTAATTGACACAAACGATGATGGATGAACTGGAGCCTGAGATTTGGAAAATCTCTGTAACCTCCTTATATCTTGTTTATCTTCTCCTAATATTACCCTGTTTACCCCTGAGAGGCAGGTAGAATTAAGAGTTATATCCCATTAAGGTTGTATTACTGTGGAATCTCCAAGACGGCTAGTACCATCATTGAAAGAATCGAAACCCGATTAACTAAGTTAAAATAGAGGGTTCATATAGCCTAACTCAAATATCCTGAGAATTCGGTATAGTTAATGATGAAAGACGGTTCATTTTGCTTATGCATTATTAACCGCAACCCTGATTAGGCAACGATTAAGAACCCTCATCAGCTGCCCCGGATCGTCGATTTGTTCGACTAACTATAAGGATTAGCTGTTCCTTAAGATTGGTATTGAATAGTGATTGGAATAACCATCTCACATTAAGATAAGTTTTTCTATAATAATTGTTATGTAAGTATTAAGACTACTCCTTTGGAGACCTTGGATAGATGGAATGTTAAACATCGATTGTTAGATAGAGAATTGGTAAGTCCAATTATCAAGATATGAAAGTTGCCTGGGAGACAACAAATAAGATCATACAAATCCATAATCGATTGTAGGTTGCCGGTATACGGCAGGAAATCAAGGAGTTATAAAAATAGCAAACTTCCTAAGTTCTTGTTAAGAATAAGGTTTAACAAAAGATATCACCCAGGAAGGGTGTACCAAATTTGTTAAATAATCAGGCTAGTTAAGCTCTGAATTTATGGAAATCATTCGAAGGAAATCGAATATATCAAGATCAAGTAGCTTATAAGCTAAAACCTATTTTAGAGGTTTGAAGGAGCTCGCAATATGTTGCACATTAGTGACTGAAGGATGTGCTTCGTCAATAAGTCAAGAAACACTATCACATAAGGATATACAGATTTATGATATGATGAGCAACCTGTGTTGATTAAGGATCGACAGGATTAGAAGCTCCAAAAAGATACATGTACTTATTATTAAGGCCAATTGAAGTGCCTTAGAGGCCCAAGAGTACCAGGAAAGATTAAGCCCAATATAAAGGCATAAGATACTTCCTTTACTTTAACAAATCTCGAGGTCGAGATTTATTTTAAGGGGGTGAGGATGTAACACCTCGAAAATTTGCGTCCTATATTGTGTTGACACGTGTCATAGGTTTGAACGTGTGAAAGAATGTTCTTGAAGGACTAAAGTTGACAAACAATGAAACTGTGTGAATAGAAGGGTTCAAAATGTCAACAATGAATAAATATACTTTACAATAACCCTACATGATGTTTATAACCTTAAACGAATGGATCATGGATCATACGAAGCGAATTGTGAAAGAAAGTGAGAGATTACAAACTACAGGGGTTAAATGTGTCAACATGTTAAGATATACCTCTGAGTGACCTTTTAGCAAGCCCGAAGCCTTGTAACGATTAATTATGCTCACTAGAATGTACCATAAAAATTTCACCAAGTTTCGTTACCGTATGAGAAAGTTGTGATAAAATTTGTGTGTGAGGGTTAGAATCGTTAACATTGAAATTTAGGCTTTTTTCGGGTGATCACAAAGTTACACGAGGACTTGACAAAGTGGGTATAAGTCTTAGAGCCCCTATATGTCAATATTGAGGGTTTAAGATGCAAGAAATGTTGTGAAAATGACCTTTCGGGGGACCAAGGACCAAACAGCAAATGAATAAAAGGTTTTTGCAAGTCTGACATAGCCAGGCGGCCCGCTTGAGGCCTTATGCGGGCCGCATGACCTGCCCAGTGATAGAAAGATGGACAGATGGCTGTTGTGGGCTGTTAACCGACTTTGGTTGATCTTATCTGCATTTGTGTGCACCCCCTACATGTTTTATAACCCCTAGGACACATGTTGATGATCAATGAACATTGGTAGAATGAATTATCATGTTTACAAGTCATTACATCCATTATATAAAGCTCGAAAGTTTGTGTTCATTCTTTCCTATCATCAACTGAGCATTTCTGGAGCATAACAACCGATCCCAAGACCTTCCTAATCATCCTTAGACACGTGTAAGTACTCTTGACCCTTCTCGATTGGGTTATGCTTAGTTTATAGCCTAGAAGTCAAACCGTCGTAATTACGGTTTGACTTGGCGATAAATCATAAACGGTCCAGAGTTTTGTCGAAACGAAAGTTGTTACAAGTTGGTAATATTGTGGGCAATTAACCCTTAAAAGGGCACCCTTTGATTCCCGATCTAACTATGTCGTTTGTCGAGTCAAACTTCTTCCGAAAAAGTCAACATAACCATTAAACATGTAATTAGTGTTACAGAGGGCGTGCAATCTGTTTTATTATTCATATAACCTGCTAATAAGCATAAAAACTTGTCTAAGCTTGTTTGATTCGACAACTCTCTGTTTTGAACCGATTCGGAGCCGAAAGTCGCATAGTTTGACTTTCTTTTTTGACCTCGATTCTGACCCGTTTTTGATAGGTTTAGACATGCCTTAAAGTTCCATTAGGACCTTGTAACATGTTAGTATAAACCTCTGTGGTTGTTACCTTGATTGTCCAATTCGTTTCACGTTTACGTTAAATTGCCAAATGTTGACCATATTGCCCTTATGTTCATAAAACGAGATTTTTGAAGATGTGAAAGTGCAAAAGTCTTTGTGTAACGACTCTCATTAAAAGTCATAATTATTAAATTAATTTGACCAATAGGAAACCTTAATTGAGACACCCAAGTGATTCTGTGCAAACCCTAAGATTTTCATAATTTTCAAAATCAGGATAAGGGCCCCTAAAACTCAGGGGGGGTAAACCCTAGTTGATAATTATCCTTAAATTTCGTTGTCAAATAACTGAAATATGAAAGTACTGACTCATCAAGGCTAGTCCCAGTCGTGGCTAGTCTATATGCCTATTTTTCAAGCCCTACGATGCGTATGGTATGTATGGCCTACGATGCGCAGGCTAGTTAAAACCCATACGATGCGTAGAGAAGTAAGGCCTACGGTGCGTATGCTTATCCCTACGATGCGTATGGTATGTTAGGCCTACGATGCGTATGGGTGATCAAAATTCAGCTATAAATAGCAGACATTGGCACTTGCTTTCTGGACATTTTACGACGAAAGAATTCTCAATTATACATCGAGTTTTCTGCTGTATACTTCAATTAACACACACATACACTAAATTGAAGCTGCAATCAGGGTATTAGCACAATCGCTGCTACGATTCATTTGTCCGATTGATCTAAATATCCAATGAATGTTTAAGTGCCGCCCACATTAGGGTTATACTTTATCGTTCGTCATTAAATTGACGGATTGTCGTTAATTCGATGGGTAAAGTATTATACCTTGTCGTTCATTGTTAATTCAATGGATCATCGTTAATTCGATGGACAAAGTATTGCATTTTGACATTCATTGTGAGAATTTGATCTCGTGAGTTATCGTAAATGCTGGATTGATTACTAATTCCAAATTGTGTGCTTGTTATTGAAATTAGGATAAAAGGCTAATCAGTAGGCTAGACTCTGCCCGTATAAATCTGCAAAGTGAGTCATTCTCTTTTCTCACAGTTTGTGAGTCATTCTCTCTTTTTATCAAATCTATTTACAAAATCATGTTTATTTTCAAAAGTTATAATTACGGGGATTAAGTCTTTGTAATCACCAAGTTACAGCCGGTATGTGGGGTTTTGTATACATTACTTGATAATCGTCACCATTGGGGTAGCCAATGGGGGATATGACCATAGTCACAGACACCATTGGACGAATGGGCCAATGGGTTGAGTGACAAATACTGTGGGTAGTTGGCTTGATATCAGAAACATTGTAATCGCTCTTAATACTGTAAATTATAACAAATGTGTCATTTTAGTAAATAGAATGATTCACTCAGTATTTCCCGCTGACAAAACCTTTTTCAAACATGTTTCAGGTGATCTGTTGTAATTCAGGAAAAGTGTTGGGGAGCATTTCAAGCTTAAGATAGTGGCTCAATATAAAATAAAGAAATGCTTTTGTAATATCACGCTTTTATAGTAAAAATATACTATTGTAAATTATCGGGGTTTTATCCCGAATTATGAAATAAAATAATCGGGGAAAAATTTTAGCTTTAAACGATCCTGTTTCCGCTGTTAAATTCAATTAAATCAATACCGCAGTAATTTCTGCCGCGGCTCCTGAAACGGGTCAAACCGGGTCTTGGGCCGTGACAGAAAAAGGTGGTATCAGAGCCACTGGGTTAAGCTAATTAAGTATTTAGAAATACTTAATTTTTTTCCTGATTACTATTATATGATTATGTGTTTTATTAACTGGCTATTTGTTAATTTAATATGGGCATATTTTTATATATATTGTAATATTTGTTGCTCTATCATTGTTAATCGAAAAATATTATATATAAATTTATTTGACTAATATATGGAATTACCTAATATAGTATTACTATATTGTGGTAAAGAAATAATATTTTATGTTTGAAGTATACTCTTATTTAAAATTATTGTTAATAATTTTAATATATTAATAGTAGTAGTATTAAGATTATTTTTAAATACTAGGGTTATTATCAAAGGCAGATATTGGATAACCTAGCCTTAGTTAGGCATGGACTGATCACCTATGCTTAAACAAGGCAGCACTAACCAATATCCACCATGATAATGACTAGTTAATATATATAAATTAAGTCATCATACTTATCTAGTATATAGATTTTTATATGTTAACTACTGTAATAATAAATATAAATCTTTAAATATTCTGATTTAAAGTTTAGTATTTTTATTATTTACAGTCAAGAAAATTATAAATAAATTACAAATAAAATCTAGTATGTTTTAATTTGTATTTGTTTTGGGTAGTATGAAATACTATTTAAAAAGTTGTTCTATAAAATTTTGTTATGACTTAGTAATTGGTGTATGTTACTAAATAGCATGAGTGATTTGTCGGAAGCCCTTCAGAATTTAAATCTCTATCCAGTAAGAATTGAAGTTTCCAGAGATTTTAATAGATATATACCTGATATAGAAGGACCTATAGAATTCAATGCTTTACCTTTCGAGAAACCTAAGCCTAAGAAAATGGAAATTGGGGAAAGTTCTAGGCAAATGGAGGAATTACCATCTCAAGAAGAACTAGATTTTATAATGGCAACCGATGATACTATTGAGCCTGTTAATGAAAATAATTTTATAGAACCATCTATTCCAAACTCTTCTAATCACTGGAATATAGACGAATGGTTAGATAATGAAATACTGTTACAAAACCATCCCTATAGGCTTTTTCCTAAGTACAATCCAGAACCTTTATCAAATTTACCAATAAGTAATGAGAATAGGACTGAACTCCATCATTTTGACAACATGGATGCTGGGAATAGGATCCAAGAGACTTTGGGACAAATCTCCTGGAAATACGATGAGAAGAAACGCCGTTATTAGAACATCATCTGATAAAGGATAGGGGATTATGAAACGGTGGTTGTGTAATAGTAATAGTAAAATCAGTATATGTAAAATAAATAATAAAACGGGTGTATATAGAAGCATAATATAAGAAAATATTAGAAAAGTTACAATTTTGTTTGTATATTCGATTATGTGATTATGTGCAACTAAATTGTGACATTGGATTATTTCCTTTATACTAATTATGTATCTATAAATTAGATATCAGATGGAAAACGCTAATAATGAACCAGTTAATGAGGGTAATCAATCTGAACACCAACTAGGGGATCAATATGTGACTAGGAAAGATATAGAAAATATCATTGCTCAAGAGATAGCCAACACTATCCCAGGAATAGTTGCTCAAGGGATATCCAATGCTATACCAGCAATCATTGCTGCTGTTAAAAATCCAATCGAACCGCAACAAGTTGTTCCTAGCAAACGTATTTCTGAAAATAATTTCAGTAATAGCGTAAATGGAGGTAGTAATCATGTTAATCATGATAATGAACCACGGCAAGCTCCGCTCCCTAAGAAAAGGAAAGTTGCAACGCCTGGTTGCACTTACAAAGAATTTCTTGCTTGTAAACCCACTGAGTTTGCAGGCAATGAAGGAGCGACTGCAGCACTGCGTTGGTTAGAGAAAACCGAGGCAGTAATTGCTATAAGTAAATGTGCTCAGGATGATCAGGTTATGTACGCTTCAAACCTTTTCAAAGAAGTAGCGCTAGAATGGTGGAAAATGATGTTACAAGCAAAAGGAAGAAGGATGGCGTATGCTATGAACTGGGAAGAATTTAAGAGTCTTGTAGAAAGAAAATTCTGTCCCGAGTATGAAAAGGAACAAATGGCAAATAAGTTTCTAACCCATAGGATGGTAGATGTAGATTGTCGAGGATATACTACGACATTCTTCGAATATGCTAGAGTGATACCAACCCTGGCTTCGCCAGAACCGGTACTTATTTCTCGTTATATTTGGGGATTAATTTCTGAGATTCGTAATATCATCAAAACTGCGAAACCTCGCACGATTGATGATACGGTGGAATTAGCCAATATTATAACTGACGAGCTAATACGGATAAGAGAAGAAAATAAAAGGAAGGAAGTAGCCCAAAAGATTACCCAAGAATTCAGTTCGGGTAACCATAACCATTTCAAGAAAGGAGGGAATGGGCAATCTTCTACTGGTCCATTTTGCAATTTTTGCAAAAGGAAGCATTTTGGAAGATGCAAAGGATATTGCAATTTTTGCAAGATTCCGGGGCATCAAGAAGAAGACTGTAGGAGGAAGAAATTTTCAGTTTGTTACAACTGTAGAGAAACTGGACATCTTAGGCCAGATTGTCCAAAACTGAATAAATCATTTGACAATCAAGTCAAACCAGCAGAAGGAGCAAAAAGGATTGCGAAAGCCTTTCAGTTGACTACTCATGAAGCCAAGATAATTCCAGATGTGATAGTCGGTATGTTTTAGCTTACAACGTTTACATAAAAGTATTATTTGACTCTGGTGCAAACCAAAGTTTTATAAATACTTTACTCTGCCAAACCCTTAACTTACCGTTAACCAGCATTAGATAAATTTCTATATTAGAAATGGCAGATGGGAATTCAGTTAGAATAAATAAGGTTATGCAGAACATAGAAATAAGTTATAAGTTTTCTGCAACCCTATTATCTATGAAATTAGTTGAATTCGATGTTGTGATCATTATCTGTGATCAGAATTTCTTAGAAATTCAATCAACCATCGGAAGAGAAATTATGATTACAGGAGATATACCATATAAGCCTATGAAGTTCATATCAGTAATGGAAATTACTAATTATGAACGAAAGCAAAGGAATAGTATATATGATTTTAGTAATCATTAATACTAAAGATACAGAATTTAAGGAAATTCTGTAAATTTCAGAATACCCAGATATTTTTCCCAGAAAAGTTATCTGGATTACTATCAGATATGAAGATAGAATTTAGGATTTATCAATTCCAGGAATTTTACCGATAAGCCAGGAAACCTTATCGGTTAGTACAATATTGGTTATTTAAGAAAAAGAAAATTTCGATAAGAATGTGTATTGATTATAGGAAATTGAATAAGGTTATAATTAAGAATCAATACTCATTACTTAGCATTAATGATCTATTCGATCAATTTCAGGAAGATAGATAATTTTCTAAGATCAACTTATGTTCCGGATATTATTAATTAAAAGTATCAAAGGAAGATATACCTAAGACTGTTTTCAGAACTAGCAATAGTCATTACTAGTTTACAGTCATGCCCTTCGGATTAAAGAATGCAACTGTAGCATTTAGTGACATGATAAATAGGATCTGTAAACCCTATTTGGATAAATTGGTAAATGTCTTCAAATGACGATATACTTATTTATTCCAAAAACGTATTCTTAACTTTGTTAAGAAAAGAAAAGCTTTACGCCAAATTTTCGAAGTATGAATTTCGGCTATCAGAAGTGCAATTTTTAGGTCATATGGTGAATCATGAAGATATTCACATAAATTCTGCTAAGATAGCAGCAATTACCAAATGGAAAATTACCTAATTCACAATGGGAATTAGAAGTTTAGTCTGATACTACAGACAATTTATTAAGGAAAGTTTTCAAAATAGCTATACCATTAACTAAGTTAACCAATACTATAAATTCTAGCCTTACCAGAAGGAATTGAAGATTTTGAAGTATATGGTAATGCTTCAAAACTAGGATTTGGATATTCCTTAATGCAACGCAAAAAGGTAATTGCGTAGGCCTCAAGCCAAATTGAAAAAGTCCGAAGAAAACTATATCAACTCATGAGTTAGAATTAAGAACCATAATTTTTGCCTTAAGATTTGAAGATATTATCTGTATGGAAGTAAGGATACTATCTATACAGATTATAAGAAGTTAAGATAAATATTTATGGGCAAAAAGAATTTGAGGCAAAGGAGATGAATGAAAATCCTAAGTGACTACGACTGTGATATTTAGTATCACAAAGGAAAATCTGAAAACGGCAAGAAATAGTCATAAAGATTATGCAGATAATAGATAAAAGCCGTTGGAGTTCGAGTTGGAGACAAAATATAATTGGAAGTATCTCCTTGGAAAGAAGTAAGACAGGAAAACTAAGTTCAAAAGTAGGTAGGATCATTTCCAGTAAATTCAACATATTGGATCAGTTACTTATAATTTACAACTACCAGGAAGGTTAGTTGGAATACCTGATACATTTCATGTATCCAAGAAATGTCTATCAAATAAATCTTTGGTAATATATTTCCAAGATATAAAGGTAAACAAATAATGTTAGTTTAAGTAAAGTAGGATTCAAAGACAGGATCCTAATATACTTGGAAACTGGAATCAAAAAGGAAAGAAAGTATTCTCAATTATTCCAGTAAATCTCGAGGACGAGATTTTTATTAAGTTGGGGAGAATGTAACGACTCTCATTAAAAGTCATAATTATTAAATTAATTTGACCAATAGGAAACCTTAATTGAGACACCCAAGTGATTCTGTGCAAACCCTAAGATTTTCATAATTTTCAAAATCAGGATAAGGGCCCCTAAAACTCAGGGGGGGTAAACCCTAGTTGATAATTATCCTTAAATTTCGTTGTCAAATAACTGAAATATGAAAGTACTGACTCATCAAGGCTAGTCCCAGTCGTGGCTAGTCTATATGCCTATTTTTCAAGCCCTACGATGCGTATGGTATGTATGGCCTACGATGCGCAGGCTAGTTAAAACCCATACGATGCGTAGAGAAGTAAGGCCTACGGTGCGTATGCTTATCCCTACGATGCGTATGGTATGTTAGGCCTACGATGCGTATGGGTGATCAAAATTCAGCTATAAATAGCAGACATTGGCACTTGCTTTCTGGACATTTTACGACGAAAGAATTCTCAATTATACATCGAGTTTTCTGCTGTATACTTCAATTAACACACACATACACTAAATTGAAGCTGCAATCAGGGTATTAGCACAATCGCTGCTACGATTCATTTGTCCGATTGATCTAAATATCCAATGAATGTTTAAGTGCCGCCCACATTAGGGTTATACTTTATCGTTCGTCATTAAATTGACGGATTGTCGTTAATTCGATGGGTAAAGTATTATACCTTGTCGTTCATTGTTAATTCAATGGATCATCGTTAATTCGATGGACAAAGTATTGCATTTTGACATTCATTGTGAGAATTTGATCTCGTGAGTTATCGTAAATGCTGGATTGATTACTAATTCCAAATTGTGTGCTTGTTATTGAAATTAGGATAAAAGGCTAATCAGTAGGCTAGACTCTGCCCGTATAAATCTGCAAAGTGAGTCATTCTCTTTTCTCACAGTTTGTGAGTCATTCTCTCTTTTTATCAAATCTATTTACAAAATCATGTTTATTTTCAAAAGTTATAATTACGGGGATTAAGTCTTTGTAATCACCAAGTTACAGCCGGTATGTGGGGTTTTGTATACATTACTTGATAATCGTCACCATTGGGGTAGCCAATGGGGGATATGACCATAGTCACAGACACCATTGGACGAATGGGCCAATGGGTTGAGTGACAAATACTGTGGGTAGTTGGCTTGATATCAGAAACATTGTAATCGCTCTTAATACTGTAAATTATAACAAATGTGTCATTTTAGTAAATAGAATGATTCACTCAGTATTTCCCGCTGACAAAACCTTTTTCAAACATGTTTCAGGTGATCTGTTGTAATTCAGGAAAAGTGTTGGGGAGCATTTCAAGCTTAAGATAGTGGCTCAATATAAAATAAAGAAATGCTTTTGTAATATCACGCTTTTATAGTAAAAATATACTATTGTAAATTATCGGGGTTTTATCCCGAATTATGAAATAAAATAATCGGGGAAAAATTTTAGCTTTAAACGATCCTGTTTCCGCTGTTAAATTCAATTAAATCAATACCGCAGTAATTTTTGCCGCGGCTCCTGAAATGGGTCAAACCGGGTCTTGGGCCGTGACACTTTGTTACTAATTATTGAACATGTCTGTAAATTTTCACGTCAATCGGAAGTCTAGATTAGGAGTTATGCTTAATGACGTAATTATAAACACTTTTATTAATTAAACAGCGTCATTAGCGTAAAACCTATCTAAACCCAATTTTTGACACCAAACCTTTTAACCACTGATGTTAAATAATATTTTGGGATTTTTGAATATTTTTAATTATTTTTAAACTGATCATAAGCTAGGATTAGCGCCTTGATTCGGTAAATACCGAATATACCCTTTTCGGCCATAAAATGAGTTTTACAAATCCTTTTGATGCCAATCCAATTGCTACTGATTTTAAATAATAAATGAAGTGTTTTGAACCTTATGAACTGACCTGGAAACTCAGAATACTATTTTAACCCGTAAATCGTTTAAAACGACGTTATACGCGTATTAAGCGCATAGTAAGGTTTTAAAACCATTTTGCCACATAGGACTTAACACCAACTGATATACCAAGTTAAAATAATCTATTTTACTGATTTATTCAAACCCGGATCACAGAAGCTTAATTGATCCCTTTTATACTCTTTAAAATGACCAAAATACCCCTACGGGGCTTAATATAAGATTAAACTCGTTTTGGGCATTATGGAAGGTATCCTACTGATATCACAACATATTTAGGGCATGTTAACTTAGGAAACCTGTTTAGGACTCTTACGGTTACCCGTTACGCTTTTTACACGTTCGGTTCGGTTTATGTAACTAGTTTACATAAATTAGCCGAAACGGGTCAAACCTTATCGGTTTTATCTCAAAATCCAGAATGTGTATGAAATACCCATATTATACAAGTCTTCAAACTTGTCGGGTCTAAATCACATTCTATTCCGGTCTTCGCTTTAACATGCGTTTGAACCATACCTTCCTCTTGAAAACTAATCGGTCTAAGTCAAGGCTTAAATAAAGACCCGTTAGGATTCTAATAGGTTATTAAAAACATTCGTTCCAGATTTAGGAGCCCAGTAAAAGCTATCTGTACTTGCTGATTTGATACGGCTGGGATTGAATTTATATTTAGCTCAGGTAAATACTTTTAACTTATTTTCCCTATACGGGCTTGGGGTATGGTATATAAAATACCGCTTGGCCCGGCATTGAATCTTTAATCCAATAGAGGTTAAATCTTTGATATGCTACGTTTTGAAATGTTTTGTTTGCTTAAAGCCTTTGGGGGGTTAATGACCATGTCCCGGATATCCTTGGCATCATCTTACGAGATGGCCACGACCTAAGCACGGGGTGTAGGCGTACACCTGTCGGTGCCAAACCAAATAATGTGGTGTGTCTATTGATCTTTTACCCGGTCTACGGATCGGGCTACTGAACGCATAAGTAACATGTAATTCATTTACAAGATTATATTCACATAATTATCCCAAGTTATAAAATTATTATTTGTGCCTTGTGCCTTAAATCCATTTTCTTAAACTCTTTTCAAAATGAGTCGGTTGATTGTATTTACCAGTGTAAACTGACGTATTTTCCCAAAAAGGCTAAGTGCAGGTACTAATCGGAATTGGCTGGCTACTCCTAGCATCAATAAAGAGTCTCGCAAGCTTAGATGCCTAAAGTCTGTTGAACAGTGTTATTTTATTTATGATCCGCCCGTGGATCCTTTACTTCCGTCATAATACTTTGATGTACATTATTTCGGATTGTAATATATTTATCCTTTTGCTTCCGCTGTGCATTTAAATATTGCGTTGTTTGACTATGATGTTGCCAACCACGTCACGATACTCCCCTACCGGGCCCACCGGTGACACGTGGAAATTTGGGGTGTGACAGGTTGATTCTAGCCCCGGATCGGCTAGTGCATTGCGAATGGGGGATTCCCAATTGTGAAACTTCCAGGGTCAATCTTCTTTTGCGGGAGTGTGTTGAGTAGCAAGGCGGAGCATTCTTCCCCTAAATTAACTAATTGCAATGATTCAATTTTCCTTTTATGGGTAAGGAAGTCCCTCATAAATTTTGAATATTTAGGCATTTGAGTTAGGACTTCGATAAATGGAATATTAACATGCAATTGTTTTAGTAAATTTTTGAACTTTGCGAATTGCTCATCGGTCTTTTGTCGAATTAACCGACCGGGGTATGGAATTGGAGGAGTCTTAGTAGGCTCTTGAATTAGTGGAGAAGCCTTCTCTTGTTGGGGCGTGGGTGGATTTGTGGTTTGGCTAAATTGGCTTCTTTCAGTTGGTGGTAATGGAGCCTCCTCGGGACCCACGGTACGGTTTCTCAACGTGATGAGATGTACTTGTGCCTTTGGGTTGGTTTCGGTAGTACTCGGTAACGCGCCTTGTGGTCTCTCGGAGAAATTTTGAGCTATTTGATTTAATTGTTTTTCAATGTTTTGAATGCTAGCTTGTTGATTTCTAAAATGCAATTCCTATTGTTGAAATCGATTCGAGTTTTTCTTTTCGGTGTCGGAGATGAGGCGAGATACAGTATCTTCAAGCCTTTCTCGTCCACCTTGTTGTTGAGAGAAATTTTGTGACTCGATTCTTGGTTGTTGAAAGTTTGTTCTTTGGTTTAGATTTTGTTGGTTACTACCATTGCCGGGTTCTCTCCAACAAGGTTAGGGTGGTTACGCCATCCTTGGTTGTAGGTACCCGTTGGAGGACCCGACGACCTAGGTCTATTATCAATGTAGTTTACCGTTTCCATTTGATCATCTAATTCTTTCATACAACTCCAATTTTCATGTGGCCCACCACACCCCTCACAAGCCATAACCGAGACTATTTTTGCCATTTCTAACTTTTTGATTTTTGAAGAAAGGGCCTCGATTTGGGCTTGTAAAGAAGTGCTTTCGTCAACCTTATGGGTGCCCAGGGCAATAGATTTATTACCTCGGGGAGTGTGCCACTGAAAATTGGTTTGAGCAATTTCCTCAATTTGATTATAAATTTCATTTGGGCGGTGATTACCTAAAAGTCCCCCGGAGCTAGAGTCAAGTGTTTGTCTTGTGTGTGGCAACAACCCATTGTAGAAAGTGGATACTTGTTGCCATACCGCAAGACCGTGATGAGGACACTTTCTTAGTAGCTCCTTGAACCTTTCCCAAGTTTCATATAAGGATTCCCCATCCTCTTGCGAATATGTATTAATTTCAGTCATTAGTTTAGCCGTTTTAGCAGGAGGGAAATACTTATATAGAAACTTTTGGGCTAGTTCATCCCAGGTGTTTACCGAGCCAACTGGGAGGGTATTAAGCCAAGCCTTAGCTCGGTCTTTTAGTGAAAATGGAAACATTCGAAGGCGGATGGCGTCGTTTGATGCTCCATTGATCCGAAAGGTATCACATATTTCTAAGAAATTAGTAATATGTAGATGGGGATCCTCGTCCGCAAGCCCATGGAAGGTTGCGGAGTTTTGAAGCATTTGTATCAAATGCGGTCGAAGTTCGAAGTTGTTGGCTTCGACATTCGGTGCATTGATAGCGGCGCCGAGATTACCTACGGTGGGTCGTAGGTAATCCATGAGGGTACGTTGATCCGCCATTGGAAGTGGGTCCCCCAAAACTTTCTCTTGGTTTTTAGCTTTAAGTCTTTTTCTTAGAAAGCATTCGGGTTCGTCTAGGGGTTCTCTTGTCTCTACTAGAACTGGAGCTCATACACTATGTGGAAAATTCAGATGTGGCGCCTGGGTTCCAAGTCCTACAATAAAAACAAAGAAGAACGTTGGTCAGAAGCTTCACCACGACCCCGTGCTCAGATGAACACGACCCGTGGTCGGAGTTACAGTAATTGTTTTTCGGATCCCTGTTACTGGGGAGTTCGACACGGCCCCGTGTTGCACCGACACGGCTCCGTGCTCAACTCTCTGTAACTCGGAAAATAAAAACTGCCAGTAACAATGCTGGGCACGGCCCGTGTCCGACTTGGCATGGCCCGTTCTGAGCTCTGCAGAAACTGAAAAATTAAGAAAATCCTAAAAGAAACAGAAAAATTAGAAAAAATGATTAGGCCGTTGATTCCTAACTTTCTTAAAATCCTTGTGTCCCCGGCAGCGGCGCCAAAAACTTGATGTGCGTAAGTGTGTATAGTTTTTAATGTATAATTTAAGCCCTTCTACACTTTTTAGCCAAGTTTTAAATTTATAAAACACGATATTTACTAACACTAAACACACATATGGGCAAGTGCACCCATCGTGAGCGTAGTATAGTCTTGGTAAGATACCGAGGTCGTCCAAGGACACAAGAGCTTTTAATATCGGTTTATCCTCAACGTCTAATCAAATCAAAAGTTAGAAAAAAGGTTTTTAAACAAGAAAAATAAAACTAACTATAGTGCTGAAAAATAAAATAAAATAAAAACAGATAGACAAGATGAATCACTTGGATCTGACTCGTGTGTAGTGTAACCTTTGATTATTTCCGCACTTTTGCACTTTTTAAGAGATTATCTTAGTTATTGTAGTAGGCCCCTCTTTTGAAGGTGACGTTACCCTAAACCTAGTAGTTTGAGTCAGCAAGGATACAATCCTAAAGGGTCGGATTATTGAAAGATAATTAATTAAGTTATTAATGCATAATGTGGTAGGCCCCTCTTTTGAAGGTGACGTTACCCTCGGCTAAGTAGTCTGAGTCAGCAGGGATACAGTCCTAAGTAGCCAGGTTAAAGTTTTAATAGTAGCTTACATATGAGGGGATCAAAGAGTTTGGACCCCCGCCATCCAATACCGGTGGGTATTGAAGGAGATCCTACTAAATTTGACCCAGGTCCTTGCAGGATCTATACACTGAACAAGGCAAGACTCTTACCAAACCGTTCCCTTAACCCCCGACCAGGTAGCCAACATACCTCCATATAGACCATGGAGATATGAATGGTGAAAATCTTTTATTTTATATAGACAGTAAAATAATGCCAAGACACCACGGATAAACGATAAGAAAGAATCACCTTCAACATAAGAAACTAGTTATTAAAGTCATTAATACATAACCAAATAAAAAGTGCGAAAAGATTAAAAATAAAAAGTATTACACTAGACACTTGTCTTCACCAAGTGATGTAAGAGACTTAGGCAAACATGGCCTTTGATTGTCAAGAACTCTTACGATCAATCTTGGATCCCGAGACGACTCACACACTCTATGATGGATGATGGTGGTGGATGATGGTGTTGTGGTGGTGGTGGTGGTGGAATGTGGCTGAAGTGTGAGAGAGGTGGTGTGCCAAGGGATGGTTTGCAAATGAGCCAAGCACCCCTATTTATAGCCTGAACAGCAGCTCGGGCACGACCCCGTGTCCATTGGGCACGACCCCGTGTCCACCCTCCTTCTCTTTCTTCATTAATTGCAGTTTGTCTGCATTAGTTGACCACGCCCCCGTGTCCGCTGGGCACGACCCCGTGTGTAGAAGCGTATCTGTACTATCAAGATTTCCTCAGATTCTGCGAATCTTAGAGTTGACCACGGCCCCGTGTCCGCTGGGCACGCCCCCGTGGTGGGTGATAGAAGCTTCTACAACTTTGTCTTTTCTTCAGACACTTGGGCACGCCCCCGTGCTCATTGAGCACGGGGCGTGTTCAGCCTTCCGTTTTCTTATTTTTGCTTGGGAAGATGCTGTCGGGGGGTCGGGCATGCCACGTTTGTTCCTTTTCTTGTATGTATGTTAGATTTAGCTGCCTTTTTGCTTCTTTTGTTCATTTGAGCTCATTTAATCCTGAAAATACAAAAGGAAGACAAAAACGCACTTTTTCCAACATTAGTACTAAAAAGGGTTAGTTTTATACCACATTTGATGTAATTTATATGTTGCATTTTGCACACATCAGTGACCGAAAGGACAAATATCGTAGGCCTAACATCGATGACATATTTTTCTGAGTAAGCCAAGGCATGCTACCATACTTCGAAAGGGGTTCGACTTACTTTGGTTAGTCAACGTTTCTCTACCCGAAACAATCCTATGTTTTATGAGTCTATCTTTTATGTTGTCTCGATTTTACATGTGGTTTTATACCTGATACTTGTTCGTTTCAAAACTTTTACACGAACCACACGTATCTCCGCAATCTAAACCATTAATAAAAATCTCTCGGGATCGAACTAAATTTATGATGCTTAATTCATTGTATTGTACTACGTGGGAAACATAATTGAACGTTATGCTATGCGAAACAACTTGATCAAATTATGCGAAACATGTTGAACGTTTTATGCTATGTGAGACAATTTGATTAAATAATGAGAAACTTGTTGAATGTTCTGGGATATATGAAAAAACTTGAGTCTTTTATGCAATCATGTGAAACTTTATGCTATGTTACGTGTTCGTGAAACTATACGTTATGATCGAGTCGCTCCTGATTCTTATTCTGACTCTTTAGATGTCGTCAAGTCGTCTCTCCAACCCACACAAGAGGTCAAAGGCCAACACTTAGAAAAAGATGATGTCTTTTATGGCCGACCAGATTGCACGCATTGTTCCCAAGATTGTCACTGAAATCCAGGGATCAAACATTCATCCCTCCTCTGTTGACTCTAAAGCAGACAAACCTAAGCCTGTGAGCTTCAACTACAAACACTTCGTCTCTTGCAACCCTAAGCCTTTCACGAGCAGCGATGGAGTGACTGCAATGCTGGAGTGGTTCGACAACATAGAAGTTACTTTCATCAAAAGTGAATGCCCTGCACATCTAAAGGCTAGGAGTGCAACTGGCGTGTTTCAAGGCCGAGCTCTAGAATGGTGGACAAATGAGAGAAACATCCGCTCCAATGATGAAGCTTATGCTTTACCCTGGGCCGAGGTTAGGGAGATGATGATGCTCGAATTCTGCCCTCCGCATGAGCAGCAGAAACTTGAGGATGAATTCTGGCATCTGAAACAAGTTGGAGATGACAATTTGGCTTATACTACCCATTTTAAGCAACTCAGCATCATTGTGCCGCACTTGGTGTCTACTCCTAAACACATGTTCACCAAGTATATCCATGGGTTACCTCCTGCCATGCGTGACACCATTGAAGCAGCACGACTCAGCTCTATTGAAGAATTTTACCGTCTTGCAACAAGTTTAAACAGCAACCGTGTTCGTGATAAACAGTCTGGAAACTCTGTTCCCGACCGGGTCAGCTCTTAGAGGACTTATGCTCTGTTCCCCGCACGCAGGCTGATCCAGCTCTCCCTTCGATCCAATCTTAGCAGTGTTTGGTTTAACCACCCACTGTGAGTATACTTGATCCCTTTTTGTTTTAAACACTTTTGGGATGCAACAACATGTATTCTATATCAAGACACTTGACACTTGAAACTTATTTGAAACATACTCTATCCTCATTAAACATGAAACTTGAAACTTGATACTTGAGACTTTTATGCTATGTGGATGTTTAATTCTTGTGTGTAGTTCCGCCTTAACAATGGTAGCACTATAGGGGTAATGCACCTCCCCGTTAGTCTTTGGGGTATTGTTAGGATGAGACATTTAACCTCCCGTTAGTCTTTGGGAAAGGCACTTAACGCATTGGAAACTTGGGTTATCACTTGGACTGCGTAAACTAGCATGGTGAAACTTATATATGTTTACATGATGGATATGAGTTTTTGTTAAACTATTATGCTACGTATTCAAACTTGTATGCTCGCCAACATTTTTGTTGATTTTATTTTAATACATGTTGCAGGTTGATAGTAGCTGGAATTCAAGAAAACGAGCTAGGATGATGCTTAGAAACTCATCTTAGTTAACTAGGCAAATTTGAACAATTTCGAATCATGATGTTATTTGATACTTATTTTGGTTGTGAATGGCTATGTTTGACATTTCAGACAAGTTTTTTTTTATGAATCATGAATTAATCTATATCGAAACTATTAGCGATGTGGATTCTCTCGAGCAATCTGATTCGCTTAGTGCCACGCCCCGATGTTTCCGCCATCGGTTGGGGTGTGACAGCGGTAAGATTTCAACCTTCACGAGTCGAGATAATCGTTATTGTGAGATGTAGCCAAAACGTTGATACCACAACATGGATGAAGTATTTAAGTCTCGTTTCCGTTTACTCTTTGTTAGTGATTCATTAATGTTATATGATAACAAATATTTGGAGAATTCATCATTTAGTTCTAATTAACAGAGACCACCATATAGAAAACCATAAGCATACACTTGAGAATTAAAAGAAATTGAGAGTTCGGCATGACCATGGGAAACAACAAAACCGTCCAAGTCTAACTTTGGTCTAAATACAAGATTCCGAGTAATCTGGGGAATATATAAGGTATCATAAAGTTTAATACATTGATATGTTTTCATAATTAAATTTAAAGTTCCCACAGCTTCGACTTCAAGTTTTTTCCGTTTCCTAGTTTAAGTGTTCTTTGGTTTCTTGCCAACTTCTAGATTGTAAGGAATCCTTGTATAGAATTGGTTACATGATCGATAGAATCAAACCACCATGTATTAGTTGAAACTTTTAAATTAGATGACTCAAATACCATGAAGAGATTATTACCTTTCTTAGTTAACCATTCCTTAAATGATAGGCCTTTTTTCTGCTTACCCCCACCCTTTTTACAGAACTTGCAGTAAGGCTTCCAAGTGTAGTTTTTAGGGTCGGGTACTGCACTTGGATTACTCTTCTGGACCTTTTAAGAATCCTTTATTGGATAAGTGTCCTTCCTTATCTTTGAGCTGGAGGTAGCAAGGTAAGCAACATCTGGTTTGTCAAGTGTCATCCGCTCTTCTTCCTGTACGCACATAACGATCAACTCACACATTCTTCATTTGTCCTTCTGAGTGTTGTAGTTGATCTTAAATGCTTCATAAGCAGCAAGAAGAGAAGTCATGATGAAGTGCTCTAGAAAACCATCACGGATCTCCATGTCCAAGGCTTTGAGCTTATGAGCCATGTTGTTCATCATCATGATGTGCACACGAATACCACTCCTACCATCATACATTGTAGTCGCCAGCTTGAGAATGAGAGTGCTAGCATGCGCCTTAGATGTTCCTTTGAACTGCTCCTCCATTGAAGCCAAATGGGGTTTAGCATCATTTGAGTCTGGAATGGCTCCTCTGATTGTAATGCTAATGGAGCACTTCATAAACATGAGAGACATGGCTATAAATGTTGCGAATCCATCTGCATATGGTTGTTTGGTTCTATTGGTTGACATCCAAAACTTATCCATATTCCAATAATCGAAAAATGAATGTTGTAAAAAAGAAAATAATTGAATTGACAGTTATGAGGGTTTGGTTAGGATTAGAAGCAAAAACATTGATAGAGTCAAACCACAAGGTCAACTAAAATTTCAACATTTGTCCAAATCAATATATCCTGCCTTGCCTAATTTTTAAGAAAAAAGTCAATTACACATATACTCCTTTAGTTTCGATAAGTACATTGTCGGTCTTTTAGGTGATGAAATGGATGTGGAAAAGCAGACGTTTCAGTTTACATCTAATTTAGTAGCAGTAGTTTAGGTTATGAAATGGATGTGGAAAAGCAGACGTTTCAGTTTTGTGTCTGTCTCAGTATATTTCGATGCCAATAACGTAAGAGGCTTCTCCGAGATCCTTCATGTCGAAATTACACGAAAGAATTCGCTTTGACTCATGTAACATATCTAAATTATTACTTGCCAATAGAATGTCATCTACGTAAAGGACAAGTATAGTAAATTTGTTCCCACTCATCTTGAGGTAGATGCATTGATCCACTTGATTCTTCATCAAAACCTTCTTTCTTCATGACCTCATCAAACTTTAGATACCATTGACGTGATGCTTGTTTCAACCCGTGTATGGATTCTTGAACTTACAGACTAGGTATTCTTGACCTTCGGGCTCAAAACCTTCAAGTTGTTTCATGAACACATCTATGTCTAAGTCGTCGTTAAGGAAAGCGGTTTTAACGTCCATTTGATGTAGCTCTAAATCTAAATGAGTTACTAGGAACATAACAATCGTTAATGAGTTTTTTTAGACAGGTGAAAAGGTCTCTTAATATGTTTTCTTACATGTACTTAAACACACTAATGTCACTGTCACAACGAGTGTAACTAAGTTCGCAAACGCGCGGGCAACTTTGCTCATAGAAACTTAAAAACCATGGTCTTTAGTTTTCTTTTTTAACCCTCAATTTTACAGACTTTACACATTTATCCCCAATATTTTGGTAAGTGATACATTAACTCCTAACTTTTGACATTTAACAACTTTGACTCCCCATTTATTTCAACTTAATAACTTCACACCTGATCTTCTCCAACACTTCAATTCTTTTCTTCAAATTACTATTACAACTTTACACCGCAACGTGCGACACATTATACTCTTTTTTTCAATGCCTAACCACGTATTAGTTACTAACGTAGCGTATGTAATACTACAAAATTGCGTCACGTCGTCGTCATGCGTAGGCAGCACACGCTAATGTTACCACCGTAACACGTGTAACAAAGTCACAAACGTGACGTTACCACCACAACGCGCACCATGCATAAAAATCTAGTTGTCTATAAACATCAAATTATCTTTCATTTTGTTTGGATTATCAAAGTACAATCCAAAATACCCAATCTTTCATTTGGGGGTAGTATTGCAAAAGAAGCATAGATCAAAGTACCATGATGCAATTATCCCATCACTAACCCTCCCCCACCACACCCCTCCCATCTTGACCTCTGCATCACCACCACCACCACCACCATCCCAGCTGCTAAGCACTCTTCCTCAATCCTCATACCCAATAATCAATCAAAAGCTCCCCAAAATCTATCTGGGCTTTACTCGAATGACGATGATGAGCTGTTGCGTTCCCTCTCGCGACTCATCCGATCGCTTCCCCTGCCTCTCCGATCCCGGTAACATTACACGCTTCTGTTATATCTATCTTGTGCTTTAATGTCTTTAGTGAAGTGGGTATGATTGAATTCAATTCAATTTCTTGTTGATTGTGATTGCAGTTAGAAGATCTACGTTGTGTTTGCGATTGGCGTTGGTGATGCTGCATCTAATCTTTGTCGGTTTTATTTTCATTTTTAATCAAGAATTCAGAGATAATATAAAAGAGCAGCCTTTGTAAGCAGATTAGGTTTAGTTAATTAGTTAGTTACACACTTGTAGAATTAGTTAGTTGGTGTTTGAAAGTGAACTTATTGTTACTGTTGTTGTGGAGTCTAATTGTGTACATAACCTCTTTTTCGACAGGTATACGTCGATGTATTTGTTGTTGGTTGTTGTGACATTAGCTCAGTATTTCTTTACCTCTGGTTCTTCTCCAGGGTATGTGATGATCTTTTTGTGTTTTGTTTTTTAAAATATGTGATCTTGAATGTTGTGTATAACTATAATAGTTTTATGACTGCCTAGGTACGTGCTTGATGCGATGAGAGAATTTGCTAAGACAGAAGCGTCGTTAAGGGCATCGGAAGTATCAAAGTAAGCACTTATTCCAACATTAGTTATGTTAAAGTGAGGCGTTCTATTATACTATACCCTGTAATTATGTATGTTGTAAGGAAATACATGATAATGTATCTGTATATTGGTGTGAATGATCAAGCAAAGACAACCTGCTTCAAGTAAAAATGGGAATGTAGTTGTGACTATAGACAGAAACCGGTCGGGAGAACATCTTGTAGGGAATAACCCAATGAATTGGACAAAGATGGTGATGGACATGTACCCACCTGGAACATCTGTCAGGTAGTTGCTTGTTATTTTGTGTATATTATACATTTCTTTTTGTGCAGTTGCTTAAAGTTTATTGTATTTAGTACATGAAATCTAAATGGTGCAATGAGTCTTTATCGTCTTCATTTAGTAGATACTACAATGTTGCTCTTTGAAGTTTAGCAGCACAAATTTTCTTAGACTGAGGCTTTATTATCTACTTATAGGGTTTCCCTTAAAATTTTCTTTTAAACACAATTTTTTAAAAAACTATCGGCTAGTGTTCACGCAAGTATTTAAAAGGTTACATTACAAGCCACCCAAGTATCAGTTAGGTTTGGGTTGTGTGCTGTTGTGCTAATTCCGACCTATAAATTGCCGGAAAGTTGTAATTTAACTGAAAACTTTATCTCTCTAACTAACAGCTTTGTTTGTTTCAGGACTTACACTTGCTCTTACTGTAATGTTGTGCAGGTACCTCTTTTTGTATCTTTCATTTGTAAATTTTGTTGTTGAGAACTCTACTGTATGATTGCTAAATTCTTAACCAGTATGGAAGTTAGATGGAAAGTGACCTGAATTTGTCTTTGGTTTAATGTCTTAGATTGAAATGGTTGGCATAATAAATGATTCATCTTCCATAAAGATTCTTTTCAAAGTTACCTAGTTAAGAATGGCATCTACGATATATAATCACGATGATATGTGTAATTGTGTATAGTTGTTGCTCATTTCCTTATGTTGAATCAAGTTCATGTTAAATTGGGGATAACACAACTATTCTGTTAAAACTTAAAATTTAGGGGCCATTTCATATATACCCCTAAAAACCTGCAATAATATTACATTTAACCAACCAAAAAAATTAATAACAAATATACCCATTTGAAACACTTAAAATCTCGTATTTGTCTGTTCAGTGAGATACAATATTTAATATGACGATCATACCCTTTTTCTCTTTACATTTTGTATCTCATGTAAGCTAAATCCTTATATAGGAGAAGGGTATATATGTCAAACATATGAAAATAAGTATCCTTGGTATTATGGATTTTAGAAGGGTAAATATGATAATATTCAAGTTTTGAGGGGATATATATATCACATGTATAATATTATGTCTAAATTTAAATTTTCATTGAAAAACTTTATTGCAGCCTCCAAGAGCAAAGCATTGCCATGATTGTGACAAATGCGTACTTCAGTTTGATCATCATTGCGTTTGGCTTGGAACATGTATTGGCCAGGGCAACCATTGTCGATTTTGGTGTGTAATATGTAAATGTTATTGACGGCTTCTCTTTCTTTGAATGTCTCTTTGTACTTTAACGTTTATATCTTAAATTCTGATTGTTTTTATAGTATGTCAATGGTTAAATGATTGACAGGTGGTACATTCTTGAGGAAACAGCCTTGAGTATTTGGACTGGCATTTTGTATATTAAGTACCTACAAGCGTCATTTGAGAAAGCATGGTATGTTGTATACTCATTCCCAACTTGTTATTCAATAATATTTGAAAAGAGATGATTCGATTTTTTCATTTCATTCAGGTTGGTGGATGTTATTATGATTATTCTGCTATCTATTTTGTCGATCGCGTTGATATTTCTTCTCCTTCTTCTACTATTTCATAGGTGAGTTTTTGTTTTTGAAATTGCTTTATAATCATTCATATGTGTTACTTCCTACACAAAATATAAATACACATATATATACTTAAAATTAGATTTGTATTGAACATGCCCTGCATATCTAGGTAACCTATTCACCTAAATTTGTTCTTTATCGATCTTGACAGCTATCTAGTTGTGACAAATCAAACAACCTATGAGCTTGTGAGACGCCGGAGAATACCATATATGAGGTTAGTTGATTAATCATACGATTTTTTACCGCATTTTAACTAAATTTTATAGAGTTTAGTTACAATAGACTGGGGTGTCTTATTCTAAAATCTAAATGCTGCAGTGACGGTAAATATTGCATGCTTCCAATGTTTTGCTAACAAAGATGGTATTTACAGAAAATGAACAAATAGTTAAAACTACAACCATGTTTCACTTATCAACGTATGCAAATAAGTGGATTTGTTACCGGTGTGTGCAACCATGTATTGACTATGATACCAGTTTTTTGCCGGTGTATTTGATTAACTCTATTTTGCTCTAAAGGCTGGTAAAAAACGTTTCGATATTAAGTTGAAACATGGTTTTACAAAGTAGTAACAAATCCACTTAGTTTCATCCATCGGTAAAAAGGTGAAATTTGGTTGTGTTTTTTTTTTTTTTGGTAAAAAGGTGAAATTTGGATTGACCCAAAAACCTGTTTTTGAAATATTTTTATTTTTTATTTCAGAGCTTCAATGTTTTAACATATTATTTGTGTGTCAATATCTGATTAATTTTTTTTTATTTCAATACTAAAAAATACGCAATGGGTGACTTTCAACCTGTTTGACTCATTTCCTTTTTAGCTAATTTGTTAATCGACCAATTAAAGGCAAAACATAATCCACACC
The DNA here is from genome assembly GCA_030545235.1 of Helianthus tuberosus. Classification (NCBI taxonomy): domain Eukaryota; kingdom Viridiplantae; phylum Streptophyta; class Magnoliopsida; order Asterales; family Asteraceae; genus Helianthus; species Helianthus tuberosus. The sequence continues at coordinate 136,160,003 of CM060400.1, read as the reverse complement.
AAAGCAAATATATCAAAATTTCCATCTCTAAACCAAAGTACTAAAAAATATGGTACCATCTTAATCTTGAACAGACAATAGAAAATATACATACTGGATAACCTCATATTAGAGGGTCAAGCATTGATCGATATACTTGACTATTTATTACTCCCCGTCTCAAAATGGAGTTGCACATTTTTTTGCTGGCAAGTTAGTTGCTTTAACATGGAAATAGATCAATTTTATGTTGGTTTTATGCATATATATATTGATTACAACCTTTACTTGTCTATAATTATTATTTAGGGGAACGCCATGGGTATGGACCAGTAACTAAATACAACACGAAATGGAAACCTTTAGTATATATAATTATATATGTATGTGGATATATGGGTATGCTCATTTTAAAGCCAGTAATATACTGAGAACGAGGACCACATAATGCAGTTGTGCATAGTGCATAAAAGATGGTGAGAAAAGGTGGAAGAGAGACACAAACAGTTACATGAGCGTATTGTGTATTACATTCAAAGCAATAGTTACAAATGCATTATGCGGTTCTCGCAGCTCTGAACGTATTAGTGGTTCTGAAATGAACGGCCTCTTATGTATGTGTCTATATACGTATGCATGTGCGTGTATATGTATGTATATAGATGGGGGAAGGTTCAGTGTAGAACTACATAAAATGCAAGAATTGAGAGAACCAATCTAAATTATTCATATATCATTAAAAATTAAATTAAAATGGTATGATTGTAAAAAATATAAATGATTTCTCTCTCCAATTTTCATACTTTCTTCCTCGTAACAAGTTTCGTACACATGTGTAGATCATTGAATTATAGGGGATCTACACATGTTTATAATATATGAAGCGACATACATTAATCAATACCAATGATCAGTTTTTGAACGTGAGTCTAAACACGCCATAACACTTGGAATTAATGTGCAGAGCTATCCCAGAAAGAGTATATCCGTTCAGTAAAGGTGCGTGCAGAAATTTGTACAACTTTTGCTTTGCAAGAACAAGCATATACGCAATGGAACCGCTTCCAGGTTGACATGAGCTAGAGCAGATGTCGGTACCATATACATGTTTAGATGTCATATCGTGTAGATGTTGTTGCTGAACTTATTACTTATGTTCATATCATTTTAAACAAAGGTATGTTGTGCTAGTACTAGTATCTGACCACATGATTGCTTGTTTTGTGACTTTGTTATGATCGTTGTGTTTAATCGAGAGACAAACTGAAATATACCGGCATTAGATTTGGCCTTCGGGCTCAATTTGTTTTCTTGTTCTTTTACCTGTTTTTATTTTTATTTTGTTCGTATGTTATTCTAATCAACACAACAAACCCCTTAAGTCTTGCCCTTAGCCATAATCTCTAATTTGAGGGTACACATAAAAACACCTGGCTGGCTATCCTTTGATATAACATGTTTATATTGTAACAACCACTTAGGCTATGTGATGACCACAAAAATAACAAATGCTCAACTTCTAGGATACAATAATTATCAATATACTCATTTCATAATTAGGCTTATAACACGCAGCCATATATTACACGACTAGTATTAAGCCCCTGCGTTGCAGCGGTTGTCATAAAACTGTGTTAAGTAGTAGCAATACTATACCATTGTCAGCGATCATCTACACCGGAAAAGCTCGTAAAAACAAAATAAATAAAAACAGGAAAAAATAACGACGAGCGAAAAGTAAACGTAAAATCTTTGAATCACGCACGCTCGTTGCTGAGAAATTAAACCGAAACGTAAAACATAGAAACAAATAACTAAGTCCATCCAGGACCCGCGTGTTGGACGAACTTGTTATAACAACTCTTCTAAAATTATTAAGAACACCCCTATACGTCCTAAAATACACCCCGTATATGAAAAATACGCCCAAAATACCTTTATATAATTAAAAATCAAATAAAAACAATAAATTAAGTCTGTCGCGGGGCGCGACAGACTGCTTCTATGCCGTCGCGGGGCGCGAGCGATGGGTCAAGTGGCGCAGCCCTGAGCTGCCACATGTCCTGCCATCCGTCGAGGCTATACCTGCGAATCAGCAAGCCTAGGCCCTACACCCCTAGCTCGCGGGCCGCGAAGACCCTTGTGGTCTCTTTCGCGGGGCGCGAGGAAGTCGAAGATCAGCCCTATAAATTGGAACGATCGGCATTCATTTTCCGTCGTTCAAATCTCGAAATTCTCTCTCAATTCTGAAGTAATAATAGTAGTATCGGGTATTATACCCACTAAAATAGTGAAGCTCTGCCTCGATGTAAGTATCATAACCACCGGTTACGTATTAGATACGTTGCCCGATTGATCTAGTGCTCCGTAACGCCTGTCGAGGAGTTTCTGTCTCAGGGAGGGTATAACTAATGTAAATTGGGTTATTATACTAACGCGTGTGCATTGTTTAATTAATAGATTTTAATCAGGAATTCACAAAGGAAATACCTAAAATAGCAATGTGAGTTAATCCTTCTTTTTGTAAACTGTTTTTACAAAACCTCAAATGTTTAAATTATATTTCACAGTGATTGAGTATTTGTGATTCTATAATTATCGTCGGTATGTTGGGGTTTTGTATACAAAATTTGATACTAAACTGTGAGTAGTAACATTACCACAAGTCGGGTTGACAGTACCATGGGTGGTAATTAAGGTAGAATGGTAAACAAATGTAATTGCGAGATCGCTCTCAATGCTGTACAATGATAAAACCTGTTTTGATTAAATTGGGATTCACTCACCAGTATTTCCCACTAACAAAATGTTTTTAAACGCGTTTCAGGTAACAAAATGCGAAAGCCAAATAGAAGCCAGCTGGACAGCACTGAAGGCTTGGAAAAGTGGCTATAAAAGTTAACTAAATAAAGAAGATGTTTTATTCAATAAATTAGGGTTTATCCCTATAAACATGTTTGTAATGGAAACTTGGGAATTTCCCATGTATTTAATATTATAAAAATGTGGTATTTTACTCTGATAAAATATTTCCTAACTACGGTCCTGATGTAAATTCCGCTGCCAAAATGTTAAACACCGATACCACCGAATCTGGCTCGCGGCCGCCCATTCCCAGGTGATTAGGGGCGGGGGTGGCGACAGAGAGTGGTATCAGAGCTACAGCCACTTATTTCAGCCACAGAAGTGTTCTGCTGACACCAAAATTTTATCCATTATGTTAGGAAATAATCTATGTGATTATGTGCATATATGTATATTATTGTTTTGTGTTATTTGACAATTTGTTAGTTTACAGTATGAGTGATCAAGGACCATCGGACGCCTATCGTCAATTGTCTAGTTCTCTTAGGGATGAAGGAACTTCTTCCCAGCCTACCCCCTCGGGGTACTCAGCTGACACAGAGGAAGGGATTTTCATATTCAAAGCGCAATCCGAAGAGCCATTCCCTACCAAAAAGAGAGGATGGTTCAGTCGGGGAGCTCACGAGCGTAGGAAAAGGATGAGGAAGTTACAGGAGCAGAGAGCTTTAGCAGCTGCGAATAGGGAGATGAATGCCCAAACTCAGGATATAATCAATAGACGACTGGCCAATTTCCATATACTAGCTACCACAGCCGCAGACCCGAACCTAGAACAAATCATAGCACCACAGCCACTACCCTTATTCCCAACTCAACCCATGGAAATCGAACCTAACCTAACCCAGGAGACCAAATTCCAGCACCTGCTTTCGACCCAGCTGAAATCCCTAGAGTCCCAGCACCCCATCCCCTAGATTATGACCCATAGTTTGACGACCATAGGGGTTACCCAGAACTCCACCCACAAGAGGAACCCATGCAAAACCTAGTAGCACCCTACCCAAACCTTGACCCTCTAGATCCATACTGGGATAACGACCAGTATATCAGGGAAATCCTAGAGAACTCGTACCCATACGAAGAACCAATGCCACAGTACCCTGACCCGATACCAGCACCCGCACCACCCATGAGCACAGAGAACGTGCAGGAACTCCGCACTTTTGGTGAGGAGTTGTTAGATAAAAGTGAAAGGATAAGACAAATAGGGGAGAGGCTCGTTTGAAAATACGACGAGCGTAACATGCAATATTGGATGAACCCCTATCAGTAATAATATATATATATATATATATATATATATATGTGTGTGTGTGTGTGTGTGTGTGTGTGTGTGTGTGTGTAAGTTGAAAAAAAATCAACTAAAAATCCAATAGCTACTGATGCATACTAGTCTTGTATTTTAAATTCCAATTATGTTTGTAATAGATATAGATATGTATAAAATAGAGTAAATGTCGCCATGCACGACGATTTTGATCAATGTGTTGTTATGTGATTGTTTGCATTAAATATTGTTTTGTGATATTAATACTTGGTAAATTTTTATAATCCAGATGGACAACGAAGTGAATCAAGAAAACCTAAATAACGATAATAACGGCAACCAATTAGATAACAGTGTCATCCAACACATAGTGGCACAAGGGATTATAGATGCTATGCCATATATTATCAAAACGGTTAAGGAAGCGGAAAATAATAAAAGTAATAGTGGAAGTAAACGACCACCTACTGAACCTAGTCACAGCATAAACAATGGACCCATACTTCAATTGCCTATTCCAAAAAGAAGAACCATGACTTATGGTTGTTCTTACAAAGAATTCTAGTCTTGTAAACCAATAGAATTCTCGGGCAATGAAGGAGTCATTGCAGCTCTAAGCTGGATAGAAAAGACTGAGGCAGTCTTAAAAATAAGCAAGTGTACAGAGGAAGACAAAATCATGTTTGCTTCCAATCTATTTAAGAACGCAGCTCTAGAATTGTGGAACACTATTCTCCAGTCTAGGGGAAGTGACAGAGTCTATAATATGGAATGGACTGAGTTTAAGAACATGGTTGAAAGGAAATTTTGTCCTCCCAATGAAAAAGAACAGATAACTAATAAGTTCTTAAACCATAGAATGACTAGAGTAGACTGTAAGGGTTACACTACCGTATTCTTTGAATATGCTAGAATAGTGTCAACCCTAGCATCACCAGAACCGGTATTAATCTCCCGTTACATCTGGGGATTAATCAGTGAGATTAGACACGTAGTCAAGGCAGGTAGACCACAAACCATAGAAGAAGCTGTAGAACTAGCAAATACCTTGACTGATGAATTAGTGCGTACACAAGAAGAGAACCAGAGGAAGAACCTAGTCCAAAAGCTTACCCAAGAATTTCGCTACGGAAATTCCAACCGTGGGAAAAACGTAGGTTCTACTTCTGCACCTTACTGTAAGGCCTGCAAGAAGAAGCATTCAGGAAGATGCTCCACATACTGCAACTTCTGCAAGATACCAGGACACAAGGAAGAAGATTGTAGGAAGAAACCCAGTAATGGAGTATGCTTCAATTGTGGGAAAAAATGGCATATCAAGCCGAACTATCCGAAACTAGCTCCAGCCATGAACAACAAGACTACTAAGAATGCTAGGGCATTTGTTCTGACAGCCGAAGAAGCAAGGATGATTCCAGACGTGATTGCCGGTACGTTTTTAGTTAATGATGTTTTTGCTAAAGTATTATTTGACTCTGGTGCGAACCAAAGTTTTATTAATACTTCATTTTGCAAACTTCTCAATCAACCATTAACTAAACTTCAACAAGAATGTCTAGTAGAGACCGCCAATGGAGAATCCATTAAGATCACTGAAATCTTGCAGGGAGCAAGAATAGGAATTTTAAACCAAGATTTTATTGCTAATCTTTACCCAATGAATCTGGCTGGATTCGATATTGTATTAGGAATGGATTTGTTAGTAGCCAATAAAGCCAGTATTCTATGTGATCAAAAGTCCATACAAGTAAATTCACCAAAGGGTGAAAAGATCACAATTAAAGGAGATAAGCCATCTAGATCCACGAAATTCATCTCTGTGATGAAGACAACCAGTTATGCAAGAAAAGGATCGTTAGTATATATGATTTCTATAATCATTAACACTAAAGGAAAAGAATTGAAAGATATTCCCGTAGTATCCCAATTCTCAGACGTGTTTCCAGAAGAGCTACCAGGACTACCGCCGGACAGGGAAGTCGAATTCAGAATTTACCTGCTACCAGGGACAGAACCAATTGCTAAGGCACCCTACCGTTTGGCACCAGCAGAAATGCAAGAACTGAAGAAACAATTGGACGAACTTTTGGAAAAAGGATTCATACAACCAAGTTCATCACCGTGGGGAGCACCGATCTTGTTTGTCAAAAAGGAAAGACGGGTCAATGCGTATGTGCATTGATTACCGAGAATTGAATAAGGTCACCCATTACCGAGAATCGATGATCTATTCGATCAATTGCAAGGAGCTCGATTATTTTCTAAGATCGATTTACGCTCAGTATATCATCAATTAAAGGTACAGGAAGAGGACATTCCTAAGACCGCTTTTAGGACAAGGTATGGCCATTATGAATTTACTGTCATGCCATTTGGTCTAACCAATGCCCCAGCCGCATTTATGGACATGATGAACCGAATATGTAAGCCATATTTGGATAAATTCATAATTGTCTTTATAGATGATATTCTCATTTACTCTAAGAGTAAAGAGGAACATGCAGCGCATCTGCATGCCCTCCTAAATTTGCTAAGAAAAAAAAAGTTTTATGCAAATTTTTCAAAATGTGAGTTTTGGTTAGAAGAAGTGCAATTTCTTAGACATTTAGTTAATCATGAAGGAATTCATGTGGATCCCACAAAGATTGAGGCAATTACTAAATGAAAAGTCCCTGAATCACCAACGGAGGTTAGAAGTTTTCTAGGACTGGCTGGTTATTATAGACGGTTATCCGATATTTTTCTAGAATAGTCATTCCTTTAACAAAACTAACCTGCAAGTCTGTTAAGTTTGAATAGGGACCAAAACAGGAAGAAGCCTTTAGAATTCTTAAGCAAAGATTAACCAACGCACCCATACTAGCATTACCAGAAGGAACTGAAGACTTTGTAGTCTATTGTGACGCTTCTAAGTTAGGTTATGGATGCGTGTTGATGCAACGTCAAAAGGTTATAGCCTATGCGTCTAGACAACTTAAGAATCATGAAGAAAACTATTCAACCCATGATTTAGAGTTAGGAGCCATAATTTTTGCCCTAAAAATTTGGAGACATTACCTTTACGGTAGTAAGTTTACCATTTTTACCGATCACAAGAGTTTAAGATATGTTTTTGGGCAAAAGGAATTAAATATGAGACAAAGACGCTGGAGGGAGATACTTAGTGATTATGATTGTAATATCCAGTACCATGCGGGAAAGGCTAATGTAGTAGCTGACGCTTTAAGTCGAAAGTATCATGAAAAGCTAAAAAGAGTACGTTCTCTTAAATTAAATCTGCAGATAGATTTAAATGAACAAATTAGAGAAGTACAAGAATCAGTAATCAAGGATGATACTGAGAAATTGAAAGGAACGATTAAGGAATTAGAACAAGGAACAGATGGAATATGGAGATTCCATAAGAAAAGAATGTGGATACCCAAACGAGGAAACCTACGTCACCGAATATTAGAAGAAGCCCATAAGTCTAAGTATACGATACATCCTGAAGTGATAAGATGTATCAAGACTTAAGAAAGAATTTCTGGTTGATAGGAATGAAAAAGGATATAGCAGCTTATGTTGCCAAGTGTCTAACTTGTTCACAGGTTAAAGCTGAACACCAGAACCCTCAAGTTTATTGCAGCAATTAGAAATGCCGATATGGAAATGAGAATTAATAACAATGGACTTTGTTACCAAATTACCCAAGACACGAAAAGGTAATGATACAATCTGGGTGATTGTAGATAGATTAACCAAGTCTGCTCATTTCTTACCGATGAAGGAAACTTTCAGTATGGAACAATTAGCCAAGTTGTATGTAAATGAAATAGTTTCATTACATGGAATTCCTTTATGTATTGTGTCTGATAGAGATAGCCGTTTTACTTCTCATTTTTGGACAAGTTTCTAAAAAGCAATGGGAACCAAGCTAAATCTAAGCACCGCTTATCATCCTCAAACGGATGGACAAAGCGAAAGGACAATTCAGACAATGGAAGATATGCTTAGAGCTTGTGTAATTGATTTCAGAGGAAATTGGGACGATCACCTACCATTAATAGAATTTTCCTATAACAACAGCTATCATACCAGCATCAATGCTGCACCATTCGAAGCACTTTATGGACGAAAGTGCTGAACGCCAGTCTGTTGGGCAGAAATTGGAAAAAAGCAACTGTTTGGACCAGAAATAGTACAGGAAACAACGGACAAGATTGTTCAAGTCAAGGAAAGATTAAAAGCAGCACGCGATCGACAAAAGAGTTGTGCTGATAACAGGTGAAAACCATTGGAATTTCAAGTAGGAGACAAGGTATTATTAAAATTTTCTCCTTGGAAAGGAGTGGTTAGATTCATCAAAAGAGGAAAGCTAAGCCCTAGGTATGTTGGACCTTTTGAGATTGTTAAAAGAATAGGACCAGTAGCATATCAGCTACAACTGCCAGAGGAAATGGCAGGAATACATGATGTATTTCATGTATGTAATCTCAAAAAGTGTTTAGCCGATGAATCATTAGTGGTACATCTTAAGGATATAGAGGTGAATGAGAAACTTAAGTTTGTAGAGAAGCCTCTACAGATTGAAGACAGGAAGATCAAGAATCTCAAACACAAGAGACTAGTTCTAGTCAAAGTGAAGTGGGATTCCAAGAGAGGACCAGAGTACACTTGGGAGCTTAAATCAGAAATGCAGAGGAAATATCCACACCTGTTCCAGTAAACCTCGAGGACGAGTTCTAAAACAAGGTGGGGAGGATATAACAACCCTCCTAAAATTTTTAAGAACACCCCTATACGTCCTAAAATACACCCCGTATATGAAAAATAGGCCCGAAATACCTTTATATAATTAAAAATCAAATAAAAACAATAAATTAAGTCTGTCGCGGGGCGCAACAGACTGCTTCTATGCCGTCGCGGGGCGCGAGCGATGGGTTAAGTGGCGCAGCCCTGAGCTGCCACGTGTCCTGCTATCCGTCGAGGCTATACCGGCGAATCAGCAAGCCTAGGCCCTACACCCCTAGCTCGCGGGCCGTGAAGACCCTTGTGGTCTCTTTCGCGGGGCGCGAGGAAGTCGAAGATCAGCCCTATAAATTGGAACGATCAGCATTCATTTTCCGTCGTTCAAATCTCGAAATTCTCTCTCAATTCTGAAGTAATAATAGTAGTATCGGGTATTATACCCACTAAAATAGCGAAGCTCTGCCTCGATGTAAGTATCATAACCCCCGGTTACGTATTAGATACGCTGCCCGATTGATCTAGTGCTCCGTAACGCCTGTCGAGGCTCTGCCCGACGTAGTCTTTGGAGTTTCTGTCTCGGGGAGGGTGATGCGTGTGAAGTGTTATATATATTAGGTGTATATTTTAAGCCCTTTTTAACACTTATTTTAGCCAAGTTTTAAATTTATAAAACACGATATTTCACTAACACTAAACACACATATGGGCAAGTGCACCCATCGTTGAGTGTAGTATAGCGTTGGTAAGATACCGAGGTCGTCCAAGGACACAAAAGCTTTTAGTACCGGTTTATCCTCAACGTCTAACCAAAACAAAAGTTTAGGAAAAATATTTTAAACTAAGAAAAATAAAAACTAACTAAAATGCTGAAAATAAAAATAAAAGAAAAACAGATAGACAAGATGAATCACTTGGTTCCGACTCGTATCTAGTATAACCTTTGATTATTTCCGCACTTTTGCACATAATTAAGAGATTATCTTAGTTATTGTAGTAGGCCCCTCTTTTGAAGGTGACGTTACCCTCACCCCAGTAGTTTGAGTCAGCAGGGATACAATCCTAAAAGGGTGGATTATTGGAAGATAATGAATTAAGTTATTAATGCAGTATTGTGGTAGGCCCCGCTTTTGGCGGTGACGTTACCCTCGACTAAGTAGTCTGAGTCAGCAGGGATACAGTCCTAAATAGTCGGGTTATAGTATTAATAGTAGTTAACTTATGAGGGGATCAAAGAGTTTGGACCCCCGCCATCCAATACCGTGAAGTATTGAAGGAGGTCCTACTAAATTTGACCCAGGTCCATTGCAGGACCTCTAAACGCTGAACAATGGCAAGACCTTTACCAAACCGTTCCCTTAACCCCCTACCAGGTAGCCAACATACCTCCATATAGACCGTGGAGATATGAATGGTGAAAATCCTTTATTTTATATAGACAGTAAAATAATGCCAAGACACCATGGACAAACGATAAGGAAAGATCACCTTCAACATAAGTAACTAGTTATTAAAGTCATTAATACAAAACCAAATAAAAAGTGCAAAAGATTAGAAATAAAAAGTATTATACTAGACACTTTGTCTTCACCAAGTGATGTAAGAGACTTAGGCAAACATGGCCTTGATTGTCAAGAACTCTTACGATCAATCTTGGATCCCGAGACGACTCACACACTCTACGATGGACAATGGATGATGGTGGTGGATGATGGTGTTGTGATGGTGGTGGGTGGTGGATGAAGTATGAGAGAGGTGGTGTGCCAAGGGATGGTTTGAGCTTGAGCCAAGCACTCCTATTTATAGCATGTACAGAAGCCTGGACACGGCCCCGTGTCCGCTGGACACGGCCCCGTGTCCACCCTTTTCTCTTTCTTCATAAATACAGTTTGTCTTTATTAGCTCCACACGCCCCCGTGTCCGCTGGGCACGCCCCCGTGTCCGTCTGACACTCTCTCTCTTCATTAATTGTAATTCGCAATTACAATTAATGCGCCTGCTGTACTTTCGCCACGCCCCCGTGTCCGCTGGGCACGGCCCCGTGGTGGGCAATAGAAGCTTCTACAGGTTTGTTTTTTGTGCCAGGGCTGACCATTCTGGACACGGCCCCGTGCTGAGCTGGACACGCCCCGTGTCGGGCTGAACACGCCCCGTGTCGAGCTGAACACGCCCCGTGTCGGGCTGGGCACAGCCCCATGCTCAGCTGGGCACAGCCCCATGCTCAGCTTTCTTCTTGTTTTTGCTTTGGGAGTTGTTGTCGAGGGGTCGGGCATGCCACGTTTCTTCCTTTTCTTTGTATTTATGTTGGTTTTGGTTGTATTTTTGTTCCTTTTGTTCGTTTAAGCTCATTTGACCCTGTAAATTCAAAAGGAAGACAAAAACACACTTTTTCCAACATTAGTACTAAAAAATGGTTAGTTTTATGCCTTATTTGATGTAATTTATATGTTGCATTTTACACACATCAAATACCCCCACACTTGAATATTTGCTTGTCCTCAAGCAAAACTCTTTATAATGTGGCTTTACACTCCCAAATGGAATTGGTAGAAGAGAAGGTTTTTGGGCTTGTCATAGAGTGTCGGGAATCCAAGATTCTTTATTAGGCTTTATTTTTATGTATTTACAATCCTATTCGTCATGATTTGTTTAAAACTTTTCATAAGATAAATTACTTATTAGGGCATAACATGCCTTTGTAAAATTCTATTTATATACAAGTTCACATACCTCACGGGGATCACTCAACACTCGGCCGAAAATGTATTTTTGTGGATCACTCGAGAGCGGCATGGAACTTACTCCTACCATAGGCTTGCCAAGCAATCAATCCTCCTCCTTTTTAACTTATATACCTTTGTAAATATCAAGAGGACTTTGTGGGTGAAGGGTTAGGATTGGGTTAAAGGTAGGTGGTTGGGTTAGTGGTTAGTAGAAAAAGGGCGAAAAGCGTAACAAGTGTCGGTTTTCGTAAGACTTTTTTTTTTTTTATCATCATTTTTTTTATGAAGCTATTTTTCAAACAAAGTCATTGTTGATAAACTTGTTTGTTTATTTGCTTTTGCTTCATAATCAACTTTTTCTCTCTCTTTTTTTTTTTTTTTTTTTTTTTAATAGTCATACGAAAAACCGAACTTGTTACTAAAATAAAGGGTTAAAAATGAAAAAGGTTTTGGTGGGTAAAAAGGGTGTTTGGTTTGGGTTATGAAATGAAAAGGTTTAGGCTCAAAGGGGCTAACTAGGGGGATTTTGGGTAGGTGGTAAAAAAAAAATAATGGTGTAGAAATAAAAAGGGTTAGTCCTAATGCCTCCATCATTTACTTACTCGGGTTTAAGTTGGTAAGGACCGGGAATGTATCGTCATGGCAAGTTCTAGAGTCGTAAGAACCAAGCGGCTATTCACACAAGAAACGAAAAATGAGCATTTAGTCAAATGATATGTAAGTGTATGCTCAATAAAGGCTCAAAACTCACTTTTGTGGGAATGGGTTTTTATGTGATCAAGTATATATAATCAAATTTTAACTAAGCTTGTCATGCCTTTTCATAATTTTCTTATGTTGGTTCTTTTTGTCACGACGCTATCAGTTGTAAATTTGTAAAAATATAACCTTTTTAGAATTTTGAAATTCCCAAATTAAACCTAGACAAGTAAAAAAAATTGAAAATTTTTGAAAAAAATTTGGGGTGATTAGCGGTTCCAATAGAGTTTTGTGTAAGGCTTGTTATTAGGACTTGCAAGATTCAAGGTTTTAACATCCCCCCCACACTTAAATTACACATTGTCCTCAATGTGTCCAAAAAATAAGTTTTTAGGCTGATTAAATGTGTAAAAATGGGTTAAAAACAAGATTTTATGGTACTGGGTAGCTGAACACGGGGTGGTGTTGGCTGAGCACGGCCCAGTGTCCAGACTGCCAGTACCAAAAGTAAACAGAAGGCTGGGCACGGGGGCGTGTCCAGTGAGCACAGCCCCGTGTCCAGGTACCTGAACTGGGCATTTTCTATATAACCTTGGGCACGGGGCGTGTTGGGGTGAGCACGGCCCCGTGCTGAACCTGCTGTAATGAAGAAAAATCGTCGGGAGGCTCTGTTTTTGTGTATGGGGTGTTGGTTCAAGCTTCCCTTATCATCCTTCACCATCCCGAGTGTGTTTTATTCCTGAAAATTAAAAACTAAACTAGAAAACATAAAGGTTAATCTAAACTAAACTACGGATAGTTCCGCGGAATGCCTCCGTGGTGCGCCACGTTTATAAGGGTCCTTGGCTAGACCCACCTTATCGGGTGGTTCTGGCTCATCTTCAATTAGGGGGTCGTCATTGCCGAATGGATATTTCATTGATCGCTCAAGATCGACACTTCTTTTAAATGCCCCTAATTGAAGAGGTGGATTGTTGAACTTCCGGTTTTTCAAAGCTTCGTGAGTTTTTACAAATGGTCGTCCCAACACTAGAGGAGCGTCATCGAGGATGACAAAGTCGGTCGGGATTACCATCTGATTTGTTTGAACCAATACATCCTCAACTATACCGATTGATTTTATTACTTTCCGATTGGATAGAAAAATGGGTATTTGAAGTGGAGAAAAATCACTAATACTTAATTTTTCAAAAATGTAGTTAGGCATTATGTTAACACAAAGATCTTTATCGATTGTGACATTACTAATAAACGAATTTTGAAAGAAACATGGAACCGGTGTAATGTTAATTTCAAATGGGTCTTCTTTTATTAGTGAGGTTTGATCATTAGTTAACTTAACACTTACTATTTCGTCAATTTTAGTGTTAGTATTTAACTCTTTTAAAAACTTAGCATAAGTGGGTACTAAACAATGGTTTTCGAAAGAAGGTGACAAGAGATTAATTTCTTCAAAATTAGACTCTTCTTGAATTTTAACGTTGTCGGACTCACCTTTTTCGTTGTTTAACTCATGTGTCGGTTTTTCACTTATTTGTTCTTCCATTTTTACACTTTCGGTTATCTCTTCCCTTTTTAATTCTTCTCTTGCGCGGGACTCCTCTTCCCTTGCGCGAGCTTCTTTTATACATCGATCGATAACTCTAATGTGTTCTAATATCCTATCGGTCACTTCGGTTATAGAAAAAGAATCGGGATTTTCAAAGCTTGAATCCGGTTGTTCGATCCTTTGTTCCTCATAATACCCATATGAAGTAGATGGTTCACACCATTGTTCTTCATTGTAAGCATATGATGGATAAGGGTCGTAATTTTGTTCTTCATAATACTCATATGAGGTGGGTTGTTCACGCCAAGGTTCCTCATAATAAGCATATGAAGGTGGTGGCTCATATCTTGGTTCCTCAAAGTATGAGTATGAAGGCTCATACCTTGGTTCATCAAAATATGAGTATGAGGGAGGAGGTTCATACCTTTGGTCTTCATAGGATGTGTATGAAGTTGATGGCTCGTACCTGGGCTCCTCATAGTAGGTGTATGAATTGGATGGTTGATATGAGCGATTATTTTGAACCGATCGTGCGTTACGACAATTAGTGCTATAATTACCCCTATAATCATCCTCCTCATAGGTGTAGTTGTAACCTCCTGAGTATTGATCCATAAGAATCACTCAGCAGACCACAACCGAGTCTCGAGATCAGAAAACAAAAAGAAAAACGGAAACAGAGGCTGGACACGGCCCCGTGTTCAGTGGACACGGCCCCGTGTTCAGGATCTGTATCTGGGCGTTTTAATTAAATTTGCTGATCTAGTTGAGCACGGGGCGTGTTCAGTGAGCACGGCCCGTGTTCAACCTACTGTAAATGCAAAACTAAACTAAAATGCAGAAAAATGTGGGCCCGTTTTGAAAAGGTTTTGAAAAACTGATTAGGCCGTCGATTTTAAGCTTTCCTAAAATCCTTGTGTCCCCGGCAACGGCGCCAAAAACTTGATGCGTGTGAAGTGTTATATATATTAGGTGTATATTTTAAGCCCTTTTTAACACTTATTTTAGCCAAGTTTTAAATTTATAAAACACGATATTTCACTAACACTAAACACACATATGGGCAAGTGCACCCATCGTTGAGTGTAGTATAGCGTTGGTAAGATACCGAGGTCGTCCAAGGACACAAGAGCTTATAGTACCGGTTTATCCTCAACGTCTAACCAAAACAAAAGTTTAGGAAAAATATTTTAAACTAAGAAAAATAAAAACTAACTAAAATGCTGAAAATAAAAATAAAAGAAAAACAGATAGACAAGATGAATCACTTGGTTCCGACTCGTATCTAGTATAACCTTTGATTATTTCCGCACTTTTGCACATAATTAAGAGATTATCTTAGTTATTGTAGTAGGCCCCTCTTTTGAAGGTGACGTTACCCTCACCCCAGTAGTTTGAGTCAGCAGGGATACAATCCTAAAAGGGTGGATTATTGGAAGATAATGAATTAAGTTATTAATGCAGTATTGTGGTAGGCCCCGCTTTTGGCGGTGACGTTACCCTCGACTAAGTAGTCTGAGTCAGCAGGGATACAGTCCTAAATAGCCGGGTTATAGTATTAATAGTAGTTAACTTATGAGGGGATCAAAGAGTTTGGACCCCCGCCATCCAATACCGTGAAGTATTGAAGGAGGTCCTACTAAATTTGACCCAGGTCCATTGCAGGACCTCTAAACGCTGAACAATGGCAAGACCTTTACCAAACCGTTCCCTTAACCCCCTACCAGGTAGCCAACATACCTCCATATAGACCGTGGAGATATGAATGGTGAAAATCCTTTATTTTATATAGACAGTAAAATAATGCCAAGACACCACGGACAAACGATAAGGAAAGATCACCTTCAACATAAGTAACTAGTTATTAAAGTCATTAATACAAAACCAAATAAAAAGTGCAAAAGATTAGAAATAAAAAGTATTATACAAGACACTTTGTCTTCACCAAGTGATGTAAGAGACTTAGGCAAACATGGCCTTGATTGTCAAGAACTCTTACGATCAATCTTGGATCCCGAGACGACTCACACACTCTACGATGGACAATGGATGATGGTGGTGGATGATGGTGTTGTGATGGTGGTGGGTGGTGGATGAAGTATGAGAGAGGTGGTGTGCCAAGGGATGGTTTGAGCTTGAGCCAAGCACTCCTATTTATAGCCTGTACAGAAGCCTGGACACGGCCCCGTGTCCGCTGGACACGGCCCCGTGTCCACCCTTTTCTCTTTCTTCATAAATACAGTTTGTCTTTATTAGCTCCACACGCCCCCGTGTCCGCTGGGCACGCCCCCGTGTCCGTCTGACACTCTCTCTCTTCATTAATTGTAATTCGCAATTACAATTAATGCGCCTGCTGTACTTTCGCCACGCCCCCGTGTCCACTGGGCACGGCCCTGTGGTGGGCAATAGAAGCTTCTACAGGTTTGTTTTTTGTGCCAGGGCTGACCATTCTGGACACGGCCCCGTGCTGAGCTAGACACGCCCCGTGTCAGGCTGAACACGCCCCGTGTCGAGCTGAACACGCCCCGTGTCGGGCTGGGCACAGCCCCATGCTCAGCTTTCTTCTTGTTTTTGCTTTGGGAGTTGTTGTCGAGGGGTCGGGCATGCCACGTTTCTTCCTTTTCTTTGTATTTATGTTGGTTTTGGTTGTATTTTTGTTCCTTTTGTTCGTTTAAGCTCATTTGACCCTGTAAATTCAAAAGGAAGACAAAAACACACTTTTTCCAACATTAGTACTAAAAAAGGGTTAGTTTTATGCCTTATTTGATGTAATTTATATGTTGCATTTTACACACATCAGAGGGTATAACTAATGTAAATTGGGTTATTATACTAACACGTCTGCATTGTTTAATTAATATATTTTAATCAGGAATTCACAAAGGAAATACCTAAAATAGCAATGTGAGTTAATCCTTCTTTTTGTAAACTGTTTTTACAAAACCTCAAATGTTTAAATTATATTTTACAGTGATTGAGTATTTGTGATTCTACAATTATCGTCGGTATGTTGGGGTTTTGTATACAAAATTTGTTACTACACTGTAAGTAGTAACATGATCACAAGTTGGGTTGACAGTACCGTGGGTGGTAATTAAGGTAGAATGGTAAACAAATGTAATTGCGAGATCGCCCTCAATGTTGTACAATGATAAAACCTGTTTTGATTAAATTGGGATTCACTCACCAGTATTTCCCACTAACAAAATGTTTTTAAACGCGTTTCAGTGTAACACCTCGAAAATTCGTGTTAAATAATAAAACGACACGTGTCATGTAAGACAAAATGCGTTGTAAACTCGGATTTAATAAAGATGTTTGACAGGATTTAAAAATGTCGTCATGTTAACTTTTGCACCTCTGAACGACCTCGATATAAATCCCAAGACTCAAAACATATTAAAAACATCTAATATATGTTCAAAATTCAGTGAATTATAACATTGAATGATGCATGATTTAATTGGTGGACTCCTACAAAGAAATTCCAACGGTAAACCTTATAATTCGGTACTTTCTTTTGGAATACAAGTATACATTCATAATGGTAGGGTTTGATACTGTACAAAGCACTTTTTGGAGGTCCCTAATTGATAAAACAAGTCCCAATTGCGAAACAAGTGGCTGCCCCTTCGAAATACCAAAGAACAACAGATTTTTGGGCCTGATGTCAGGCTTACGGACCGCAACAAATAAAGCTTACGGTCCGTAAGCAAGTGCCAGCGACCAGAAAACCTTCTGCAGCCTGTTATGCGCGATTGTGACCTATTTCACCGGTTTTTCTCACATATGGACGACCCCTAGGCACCCCTAAGCACTAGGACAAGTGTTAATCAGTTATGGATGGGTCCTAGACTTTGTTGTCAACATTTTATGGTGCCTTAGTTCACTATATAAAGCTCATTAGTTGCAACAAACATTCCCACACCTTCTCCTGCATTGTGGGATCATTTCTGGAGCTATCAAGTAGCCTCAAGTGATCATATTTTGTGCATAGGACTCTTGTAAGTCTGCTAGTCCTTCTTTAATTAGTTTTAACTTAGTTAATTAGCTAAAAGTCAAACCGTCGTAATTACGGTTTGACTTCGAGATTAGTCAATAATGGCTCAGTCATATCTCGAATTAAAAGTAGTTATAAGTTGGTATTTATGTGGGTAATAAAACCTCAAAAGGGTTTCCCCTGATCACCACTCTAACCAGGTCAAAAGTCGGGTCAAACTTATAATTAAAAAGTCAACAGGATGCTTAAAATGTCATTTATGCATAATTAGCTATCTAGAACATATACAACCTGTTTGATCATTGTTATAACTTAGTAATTAGTGTAAAAACATGTCTAAACATGTTCAACCCGACTATTTCCTGTTTAGACCCGGTTCGGAACTGAAAGTCGCATAGTTTGACTTTCACTTTGACTTTCAGTTCTGACCCGTTAAGGCATGCTTTAGAAATGCCTCAGAGCTTTAATTGGACTAGGTTACTTGTTAGAACAACCCTCTGTGATTTCACACCTTGGTTCACTAGTTATCCAATTAATATGCATGTTTCCGGTAATTGCTCATATGTTGACCGTTATGCCCTTATTACCCTAAAACGTGATTTATGAAAATGTAAAAGTGTAGAAACCTTAAATACTGATATATAAACTTGTATGCAAAGTTTGACATCAGTTTGACTTGTAGATTAAGAGTTATGCTCATTATCGCAAAATTAATGCTTTATGTTAATAAAACGGCGTAATTAGCGTATAGCCTAGTTAAGCCTACTTTTTGGTATCAAACTTAATACCCACTGATGTAATATATTATTTTGGGAATTTTAAAGATTTTTAATTAATTTTAGGCTGAGCATAACTCATAGTCGTAGGCTTAATCCGGTAATTGTCGGTTTTGCCCTTACGGGCCATAAAATGAGTTTTACCTATCTAAACGACTCCAAACCTTTTGCTACTGATCACATATGATAAATAAATTATTTTAAGCCTTCTGGAAATATAAAATTATCAGATTAAGTACCGAACCCGGTAATGGCCTTTAATCGCCTTATTTAGCGTTTTAACGCATAGTATGTTTTAAAATCATATTGAGCATACCCGGGTTGATACCTACTGATATATGAGGCAAATTATAATATTTTAACAGTAAGCAAAGGTTGATAAACTCAGACTTCAGTTTTGAGCTCTTCGGCTTGTGTTAAATAACCAAAATACCCCTACGGGGCATAGTTTGGTTAAAAATGATAAGTTTCACATATATGCTTTAACTTGCTGATATAACTTAGCAAGTTGAGTGTATTTACTGATTTCATCAGACCTGTAACTCAGTTAAACACTTAAACTCTTTTATAAACTTTTAAATGACCAAACTACCCCTACGGGGCCTAGTTTGTGTTTAAACACGTTTCGGGCATAACGAAAGACATCTTACTGATGTCACAACATATTTGAGGCATAATTAACTTAGGAAACCTGTATATAGCTCTCATGAACATCCGTCACGCTTATTACGCGTACGGTTCGGTTTATGTAACAAGTTTACATAAATTAGCCGAAACGGGTCAAACCTTAACGGTTTTATCTCAAAATCCAGAATGTGAATGATAAACCCATATTAAACAAGTCTTCAAACTTGTCGGGTCTGAATCACATTCTATCCGGTCTTCGCCTAATCGTGCGTACGAACCGTACCTTGAAACTAGCCGGTCTAAGCTTAAGCTTAATAAAAGGCCCGTTAGAATTCTAATAGGTTATTATAAACCTTCATTCCAGATTAGGAGGACCAGTAAAAGCTACGTGCATTTTGCTTATTGTGATTAATACTTACTCAGGTAAATACTTTTAACTTATTTTCCCTATACGGGCTTGGGTTACGGTATATAGCATACCGCTTGATCGGGCATCAAATCTCCACCATTAAAGTGGGTAGTTGAATAATTTGATCGGCTCGTTTAAACAGTCTTGTTTACTTTACAGCCTTTGGGGGGCTAATGACCATGTCCCGGATATCCTTGGCATCATCTTACGAGATGGCCACGACCTGAGCACGGGGTGTAGGCGTACACCTGTCAGTGTATAACTCAATTATGTGGTGTGTCTATTGATCTTTAACCCGGACAAGATCTGGGCTACTGAACGCATAAGTAACATGTAATTCGTTCACAAGATTATAATATTAAATAATTCTCCCAAGTTATAAAAAAAATGTTTATGCCATGTGCATCCAAACCAATTTTAAACCATTTTCCAAAATGAGTCAGTTGATTGTATTTACCAGTGTAAACTGACGTATTTTCCCAAAAAGACTGAATGCAGGTACTAAACGAAATCGGCTGGATTGACTCCTTAGCATCAATAAAAGTTTCGCAAGCTTAGGATGCCTGAAGTCTGTTGAACCATTAATATTATTTTATTTCGATCCGTTCTGTGGATAAACTACCGGATATTGTTACATTGATAAACAATATTAAATTCGGTTGTATCATATTTTAAATTTGCTTCCGCTGTGCATAATAATATTGTGTTGTTTGACTATTACGTTGCCAACCACGTCACGATACTCCCCCACCTGGCCCACCGGTGACACGTGGAAATCGGGGTGTGACAGGTTGGTATCAGAGCCAACTCTGAGTGAATTAAACACTAGCCTTTTGTGTTTAATCTCAGTACACAATAGCACATTCTAAACCTTCGAGTCTGGACTTATAACATAGGACAAATTCCACCTTATTCGGCTTTTTGTTTTGTCCTTTAAATTTTATATTTTGTTATTGTTATCTCATGAAATATTGACAGGAATCAAAAATGCCACCAAGATTCTTTAGGAGACGAGGACGAGGCAAGGGGCCAGTCACCGCCCCCAACGATCATGAAGCTGGACCTTCGCAACGGCGAGCTCCATCCAACACCGAGAGTGACGACCCTCGGGAGAACCGGAGAAACCTGTTCGAGCCGGCCAGACGGTCGGTTTCGCATAGTTCCACACATCCTGTTCTTAACCCTTATGAACCCAATAACCCTCAACCGTCCTACATACCACTTCAGCGATCCCTGTCTCATCATTCGTATGGTGACCCCACACCCATCTTTAGAGGCCAGTTTAATCCGGCCAATTACTTACCAGAGCCCGTGGGTTTCAACCCACTAGGGCCAGACGATCACTTCTCCGGTGATAATGCGGATGACATGGACGAGGATACGGACCCCGTCATGCCAGCAAGTGGCACTCCAAACCATCCGATCGAGATCTCCGACGGATCGTCTTTTCACGGATCACCTTATGGTGGTCCAGACAGTTTCCAAGCCATGTTCACTCGGCACGAGTGGTACTACACACCTTCTCACCATTCGTCGCCTCATGAGCAGCAGCAACAGCAGCAGCAGCATCATCAAGATTCCTCTGAGGATCACCGGTTTGTGGCAGTTACGCCACCACCTCCACCGCCACCAGTTCAACCGGCACCTCCTCAACCGCCAAGGCGTAGGAGAACTGGTGCACGTATGTCATCACGTGCGGGAGACTTTCATTTCAGCTCCCCACGTCAGTCAAGTGCCAGCCACTACCCGCCACATCAGGAGGACCCACAAATGGGTGGGCCTTCCAACCCAGCGATGCCGCAGCCGCCGCCAATGGGTTTTGACAACCCAATCCCAGCTTATACAGGTTCCATGGCATACAACCCGTTCGAGCCGCCAGTCCACAACAACTACGGGTATGTAGAGGCCGACCCCTACTTGGTGGCAGCAAACTACAATGCCCTGCAACCAGAAGGACCATACGGAGCTCCATGGGGAGTTGGGTACCCAACACAAGGGTACCAGATACCAACTAGGCCTATCATACGGACTCAATCGCAGCCGCCTAGGTTCTCCCCACCTGAGCATGAGGAACTCCTTCAGAGGCTGGATCAGGTGGAACGGGAAATGCACAGGGACCGTAGGGAGAGACAGACTTTCTTCCAAGGATTAGTAGGATTGATCAAAAGGAAGAACAAGAAGGATCATTGAATCCTTCCATTTTCTGTGTAAGCCCCTGCGTGGGTGTATTTGGTGGTTAAGCCCTATATGGGTATGTGTGTTGGTATGTTTGCTTTGAGTCCCTGCGTGGACAATTATGTTATTAAGCCCCTGCGTGGGCATGTGTGTTATTAAGCCCCTACGTGGGTAAGTACTTGTTTGACCCCTGCGAGGGTAAGTTTGTTATTTGAAAAGACCCGTTTAGGGCAGTGTATAATATTTTGAATAAATCAATGGAATGTTTGTTTTACAAATTTCATGTTTGCCATTTTGCGCATAAATAATTTATAAATGAAATAAATAAATTAAAATCATTCCTTTTAAATTAATCTGCCTATGTAATTAGGTAATTAAGAATCTTAAAGTGTGAAACCTAGCCTCGTGTCAAGTATAAGACCGGGCCAAGATGGTAAGACCTGTTTAAAAGATTCAAATCCCTGTTAACATCTTGAAAACATGTTAACACTCCTGGCAAAAGTGATTCGTTAAAATCATATGTCATTCTTATATGTATAATGATTCTTTAGAAGATTCCAAACCCAATTATATGATCTCTGAATCATGGGTTAAGATCATCAATTAAGATAATCATATTTTACCATACGTAGTAATATGATGCCTACGGGCCCAGCTCACTTCCATATGAGCCAAAAGACAGTGGTAGCTATGACTCCCTGTCTGATAAGGGTAATGAACTAGGTTCAAACCTTAAAAGTCTTGATTCTCTGAAATCATAGCTTATTAAATTGTCCATGTGACTAAGCCTTATGTGCTAATATATATAGTTATTGTTTATAATTAGGATAAATTTTAATTGAAATCCTAAATTAATACGATTAATAAGTTAACCAAATGTGGTCTCTGTTACCATGGTTAACGAGTTACCCTAAGGGGTAATTCCATAATAAACTCCCAAATAAAATATTGTCCTTGTTTTCTGCAACAATTCAATTCAAATGGCTAACTCTAATGAAATAAATAGCCATCTAGTGGAGCAAAATGAGAACGCCCAGATTACGTTAACGGGTGCTGAATTAAAAGCGATCATAGACGGCGCTGTTACACAGGCTTTGGAAAGGCAGTATGAAGAATACAGTGGTACTCGAAGTAGGACCCACTCTGCAGCACATTCAAAGCCCAAGACACATTCTGAGGCTCATAGCAAGCCTCCTCCCAAAAAGAATGGACCCAAGAAAGATGGTGATGACCGTCAGTCCACCAACCATCAAAGTGTCCCATCTCAGCATTTAGTACTGCATCAAGAACCCCGTAACAAGGGTTGCTCCTATAAGTACTTCGTGTCTTGTAAGCCCAGGGATTTTACTGGGGAAAAAGGAGCCGTCGACTGTATGACTTGGCTGAACGAGATGGACACGGTGGTAGATATCAGCGGGTGCGCAAAAAGGGATGTAGTTAAGTTTGTGTCACAGTCCTTTAAGGGTGAAGCGTTAGCATGGTGGAGATCTCTGATCGAGGCCACCGGAAAAATCCCATTGTATAATATGTCGTGGGATCAATTCATTGCCCTAATCAAGGAAAATTTCTGCCCTCAACATGAGGTGGAGAAGATAGAATCTGACTTTCTATCATTGGTGATGACGAACCTCGACTGTCAAGCTTACCTGACAAGCTTCAATACGCTGTCCCGGTTGGTTCCTTACCTGGTAACCCCGGAGCCAAAAAGAATCGCTCGCTTTATCGGTGGTTTAGCCCCGGAGATCAAGGCAAGCGTAAAAGCTTCTCGGCCAGCTACCTTTAGGTCTGTAACTGACATTTCCTTATCCCTCACTCTGGATGCGGTCAGGCAGAGATCGCTGAGGAATAAGGAGGCCGAGAAGAGGAAGCGTGAAGATGATGGTTCACGAAAGTCGAACAAGAAGCACCGTGGGAGCGGTGACAATAAGAAAGGGGCGGAGTCGAGGAAGGAGGGGCATAATTCTGGTGAAAAGCCCAAGTGTAAAATTTGCAAGAAGCAGCACTATGGAAAGTGCAGACTGGAGTCGAACTCTCAGACTCAGTCAAAACCCTTTGCTTGTGGAATTTGCAAGTCCACGGATCACAAAACCCTGGATTGCAAGAAGATAAAAGACGCAACGTGCTACCGTTGCAATGAAAAGGGGCACATCAAGACCAACTGCCCTAAGTACAACAAGAAGCCTAAAGAGGCTAAGAAGACTAATGCTAGAGTCTTCAGAATGGACGCGAAAGAGGCTGTGCAAGACGATAATGTCATAACAGGTACTTTCCTTGTAAATGATGTCTTTGCAAGAGTACTTTTTGATTCAGGCGCAGATAAGTCTTTCGTAGATCATAAGTTTTGTAAATTGTTGAATTTACCTGTCAAAACCCTGAGCGTAAACTATGAGGTAGAGTTAGCAGATGGTACCATAGAAACCGTCTCTACTGTGTTAGATGGATGTGTTATATCCATTAAGAACCATTCTTTTCCTCTGTCTCTACTTCCCTTTAAGTTGGCTGGTTTTGACATAGTTCTGGGTATGGACTGGTTATCTCATAACCAGGCCCAAATTGTCTGTAACCGGAAACAAGTGGTAATAAAGACTCCGTCTGGTGAATCACTTACCATTCGGGGAGATACCCAGTATGGGCTGCCTGAGCAGGTGACTATGCTCAAGGCTTCTAAGTGTTTGAAGAAGGGGTGTGTCATTTACATGGCGCAAGTGATTATTGATGAGCCTAAACCGAAGATAGAAGACATCCCTGTCATTTCTGAATACCCAGAAGTGTTCCCTGAAGATCTACCTGGTTTACCACCAGATAGACAAGTGGAATTCAGGATTGATATCATCCCCGGAGCCGCTCCAGTTGCTAGAGCACCATACAGATTGGCACCCACAGAAATGAAGGAGTTGCAGACGCAGCTAGATGAATTGTTGGCTAAAGGTTTCATTAGACCTAGTTCATCTCCTTGGGGAGCGCCAATCTTGTTTGTCAAGAAGAAGGATGGGTCGATGCGTCTGTGCATCGACTATCGCGAGCTTAATAAAGTCACGATCAAGAATAGGTATCCTTTGCCCAGAATCGACGATTTGTTCGATCAACTTCAAGGGGCAAGTTACTTCTCGAAGATTGATTTGAGGTCAGGCTACCATCAATTGAAGGTCAAAGACGAAGACGTGCACAAGACTGCATTTAAGACTCGTTACGGTCACTACGAGTTCCTAGTGATGCCTTTTGGGCTCACTAATGCACCAACCGCGTTCATGGATCTCATGAATCGCGTCTGCAAGCCTTACTTAGATAAATTCGTCATCGTTTTCATCGACGACATTCTTATTTATTCTAAGAACCAAGCTGACCATGAGAAACACCTTCGTTGTATTCTCAAACTTCTACATCAGGAGAAGCTCTATGCCAAATTCTCTAAGTGTGAATTTTGGCTACGAGAAGTCCAATTTCTTGGACACGTGGTTAGTGAGCGTGGTATCCAGGTGGATCCCGCTAAGGTTGAAGCCGTAATGAACTGGCAAGAGCCAAAGACGCCTACTGAGATTCGTAGCTTCCTGGGATTGGCAGGATATTACAGGCGTTTCATTGAAAATTTTTCAAGGATTGCTGCACCCCTAACCTCCTAAACTAAGAAGAAGGTTAAGTTTGTTTGGGGCCCTAAGCAGCAAGAATCCTTTGATATTCTGAAGCAAAAGTTGAGCAACGCCCCAGTACTGACATTGCCAGATGGAATAGAAGACTTTGTGGTTTATTGTGATGCTTCGCACACTGGCATGGGGTGTGTGTGTAACACCCTAGTTATTTTATATGTAAATACCAACAATTAGATGTGTGGTTAAGACTACACATGCTATAAAAATACGGGTTTATTAAAACTTTTACAAATCATAGGTTATTCTACAAAACGTGATCGAATTCGTTGATTAAAATCTACAACGTTGCAATGTGCGGAAGCGTGTATCTTTATCGTGTTCGGTTCTTTGCTGAGCTTGATCGTCTTCCGGCATCACAGAAAGTACCTACATTTCATAAACATGAAATGCTTTAGTCATACGGTATTTAAAACGCATCTAAACGAGTCCGGAAAACAAAACTGATCAAAAATACATTTTTGTACAAGGTCCACCGTTAATTACGGTGGACACCGTAATTTACGGTGGTCCTTGTTTTGATTTGTTTCCACCGTAAATCAGGAGTGTTTCACCGTAAGCCATTTCAGGTCCACCGTAAATTACGGTGGCACCGTAATTTACGGTGGCACCTGCATCTCACCTTTCCATCTTGCCGTAATTTGACACGAAATCTTTCGTATCTTTCAAACCGCTTATCCGTTTGATCTACCGTTTCTTCCTACATGTTTGTAATTTGATTCTCCATCATATGGAGTTAAAATCCGACATCCGGCTTGATAAAATTCAAGACTTCTAAGTCTTCGGCTTATTACCCTTTATACCAAACTTTGACCCGGTTATGCATTTTATCAAACAAACGTATTTATTTGATTCCTATATTTCATACACTTCATCAAATAATTGTGATATACCATATTAGGTTCTAATTATAGGTTTATTACACAAGTTAAACCCGTTTTCACTAGTATGCTTATTTTGACCCGTTAAGGGTATTTAAGCATTTTCGAGCCTAAAATCGCTCTCGATTGTTTCTAGCATTTCATCACCACATTCCTTATCCTATAATATCCCACCACAATTGTGTTTATGGCGGTTTGATGTGGTGATCTATATAAACCAAATTTTACTTCTTGAATCATTATTTTACGGTAAAAACTCAAATAGTACCGTTTGACTAATATAATACTTCTTTCCACCTCTATACTTAATCTAAGTATTTACTAAATCATATAACTTGTTTCCAAACAACCTTTAAAGGTTGTTTGTTCGAATTAACTAACAAGGGCGTTTTGGTCACATTTAATCCTTCATTTTTACAATAAAGGACTTCCACTAATATTTGACCAAATTGCACTTCTTACTACAACTTATTTGTGCGTACCTGGCTCGGATCAACGTATAGACCCGTTTATACCTCGCATTTATTAACCAATATTCTATAGCGTCGCAATTATCCCAGAATTGCTACTCGTTCCTGTTTGCATATGACTTGACAACCAAGATTAGTCATTATTGTCAAATGGTGTTATCATCACCATTTGACCCGTTTGGCTCATATGACCAAACATTTACTTATGTAGTAAAACGAGGTTTTCAATTTCAAATTTACACATCCGGCCCACGTCGAATGTTACCACTTGACCCCTCCTTTTCTCTTTAGCTCATTTCTTACAAATTTGACTCGTTCGGCTTACGCCATGGGTGCCCTTTTATTTGTCAATTTACATTAGTCGACACTTGACTAAATTTCCATTTTCTTTTTACCCCTTTTCTCAACATTAGATTACACTACGCGGTAATCTTATCAAAACTCATAATCTCTTAGTCATTACATGACCGATTTACCGATTTATCCTTTTTACCATAAACCATGGTTTTTATCTTCTTTATATGTTCCGACTCGTACCAAATCGCGTCGGAAACCATATTTTCATTATTATCGTTATCGCATTTATTACTTGTAAAGTAAACAAGTATTCTACAAAAGTGTGTAAGTTTCACTTACCTTTCATCCGAATTACGCTTTCCTTTTCATTCTTGATTCGTTCGACCCGCTTTCTCCTCAAGCTTCACCTAGCTTGTTGAGTGCCAACTATCATTCATTATTCACAAGGTTGTTAGATTAGTCATTCCAAATCATGACTTTCACACCTTATGATTCTTTGACTACTTTTCTTATTAAACTCAATCATAAATCATTGAGTTTAATTCTTGTATCAAGACTCACTTCTAAACAATTATAAACTCTTAACAAAATCCTTATTTTGTTCAAGTAGTTCATTCGTACGAGTTACTACGGTGTTTATAAACACCCATACAACATTAATTTCATCAAATCAACTAAACCCTTTTCATGGCAATTATGATCATATACTCAAACTTACAATTTGTTCAAGTATTTTGCTTCTACTATCAACTATGATGATTTTAAACATGTGTACATCATCATCTTCACTATATAATGAAAACCCACTTGTCTAAAAGTGGTAAATCACCAAATTACTCAAATCCTAGCAATTTTACTTCAAATTTCTACTTAGGGTTTGTTCCTAAGCAATCATACTTCATTAATTTGGCCATAGCCTCTATGATTCTTGCATAAATCGCATCATGCAAATTTAACAAATTTTCACAACTTCATAAATGTTAGAAATTCGACATACCTTACGATCCCCACGACTAGGTGATCGTTTCTATGTATTAACTTCCGAATTTGGCCTTCATTTGATCTTCCAATTTGAAGATTTTGTTGAAGAACTAGGGTTTGCTCCATGGAGCTCCCTCCTGGCTTCTCACGCACGCACACACACACATATGTGTGTGTGTTTGTTTTATTTTTAAGTTTATAAAACCATTTGTAAGTTACCCGGCTTTGGTCCCTCGTGTTTGGTTAGTTATTAATTAGGTCACAACCTAATTATTTTCAACAATACTCTCACTTATTAACTAGGTTTAATATTCCTAGTTAACTTAGCGGGTTCGGGAATATTTATGACTAAGTTTATTTTAGGCCCCGTTAACTCGGGCCTTTTGTCCATTTTATTTCTTTAAAGCTTTTATTCATTTTTATTTATTATTAGGATTAATTATTTAAATCCTAATATTCCACCGGGTAAATTTTACCACTAACGGTACTTTACCCGTCTTTTAGTATTAACGGGGTTTAATTACCAAACTCATTTTCGGGGTGTTACAAGTCTACCCCCCCTTAAAGTGGTTTCGTCCTCGAAACCTTTTCTTACATAATTCATTGAGTTTAGCTCAATGTATTCGATCCAAGAAATCTTTCAAGCATTACTTATATATTTTTTTTTATCCAATAGTTAGTATTACCAAAAAGTATGGTAACATCTTTTTGGTTACTAATTGTCTACATAACTCATACGACATAGTGCTACTTGAAATAACGTAATCTCGTTATTTTCACTAGTTTAGTTATCTTAGCGATATCCATCGCTTTCATGTACTATTGAATTCTTTATGAATCCGTTACTTTTACCGCTCGCTTGGTTATAATGTGATTTTACTTCGCATTACATTTCCTAACCGTGATCGTGTCACATCATGTTTAGTTTGTATCAACCTTTCATTTTCGAAAGTATCACTCTTCGAATATGTTGTCTTGCGCCTATTAGTGTCAAGACTTGAATCTTTCATACTTACTATTCAAATTCCTACCAGAATCTATATTTGTAGAGACGTTATTTCTTACTAAAACCGAGGTTTTAGTTGTAGGATCTTTTCTTTAACTTTTGTCAATTATCCATACCATGATATTGACAATCCATAATTTATTCTTTTACAGTCTTAGTTTCATGTGGGGATTCTCAACCGATTCCCTCGCTTTATCTAATTAACCCGTAGGTTCCTTCACTTAACCTCGTAGGCTATTTCCTTAAGCTTTTGCCTCTTTAAGGCGAGGCCCTTATGATCCCTTTGCTTCAGTTCATGACCCGTGGGTCATTCAGGCCTCGTAGACCTTTACACTAATTGATATCCCGTAGGTTATGATGATCCCGTAGATCATCTTTTATTCGAGTCTTTATTCAATTGTGTATACGTTTATATATACGCATATGGCGTTAAGATACCCCTTTTTTATTTTTAGAATCATTCACCTTTACTTTTTAGATTTCGTTCGACCTTGACCGTAGTCTAAGGCTACATCGTTTTCTTTCGAACGATTCTCCGACTTTATGACTTCTCACGTCATTTATGCATCGGTTTATCTTATGCTCACCATTATCTAGTTTACATACATTCGTATTTGATTATGTCCCATTACCGGGCTCATTATCCTTTTGCTTTTTACGCTACTAGTATCCCGCTTGCGTTTACTCATGCTGTCCGACATGATATTACATCCGACCCGTTTAACTTTAAAATAGTTGAACACTATTTTTTTTTTAATTTCTATTTACATTATCTTGTTGTCTTTTAGTTATGACTCAAAACCCGAATCTTTTAACTTTCCATCCGAGTTCCCGTTTCTCGGTTTACGCATGTGTTTAATCCCTGCCCGTCAACCGGGTGTTTTACCGAAGTCATTATTATTGCAACCCTCCCGGTATGCATTAAGACTTCGCTTCACTTTTATATTCCTACTTTGCCCTTAAGTTTGACGTTTTACCAAAAACGACCCGTTAAGGGACATATTTGCATTTTCCGGGTTCGAGTGTAAGTACACTCCCTCCCAATGCTTGTTTATATCATTTTTCATGCTTGCGTTTTCTGGGTTCGAGTGTAAGTACACTCCCTCCCAATACTTGTCTATATCATTTTTCATGCTTGTGTTTTCTGGGTTCGAGTGTAAGTACACTCCCTCCCAATACTTGTCTATATCATTTTTCATGCTTGTGTTTTCTGGGTTCGAGTGTAAGTACACTCCTTCCCAGTACTTGTCTAAATCATTTTACATGCTTCTTTGTCCCTTCGCTCGGGCTCATTATCCTGATGTAATACGCTTCAGTCACTCGGTTGTGCGTTTACATTATTATCAAATATTTTGCTTATCTGATTCATTTGGGTACTTTTTAATTAGTCCCATTTACTCCGCCCTTACTACATCGGATGTAAATGTGTCCGCTATAAGAAACTCATGGTATCATATGTCACTACTTACTTGGCCAGAGTAAGCGATTAACACATGACACACATGACCTTTTTATAGTTTTCACATCACGCCCTATGTAAGTAACACCTCTATTTGTTTCTCTTGGAAACAATATCCCGAATACTTTCTCTATTCAGATTTTTCCAAGTTTTTAATCTACATATGCAACTTTCAATTTCTACTTATTTGTTGCATATTACTATTTGTGCAATTATTTAAAATGTGCACCTGGTAATGTTTGCCCCAACGGGCGTTCCTTGCCATTAACCTTGTTCGCGGTCGTTACGCGATTTAGTCCTCGGTGAGCATGCTCCTCTCGTCATGCTTCGGACCGTTCCATCATCATATCCACAATTCGTTTGACTCTCGTCGTCTTCAAACGCGAGTGTCCTTCAAATAAAACATTCACAAAGTTAGTAACGTCAACTTCAATAATCGCCCGTATTATAATACAAAGCTTTTTCTACTATATGCGTCAACGCGCGTATTTTCGTCAACTATACCAATCATTTTAATTGGGGTAACGTGTATCACACGATAGCCCTATGTGTTGTTTACAACACTTTAGTATGCTAAACTATTAACATACTTGTACTTACCGGATTTGCGATCAAGCTTCGAACCGAACACTATTTTTTTTTTTTTTTTTTTTGTCAAGAGCATAAGGTTTAAGTCCAAGCATGGTTCCTCCCCACCATACTCGAATCTCTTAAACCAAGGCTCTGATACCAACTTGTAACACCCTAGTTATTTTATATGTAAATACCAACAATTAGACGTGTGGTTAAGACTACACATGCTATAAAAATACGGGTTTATTAAAACTTTTACAAATCATAGGTTATTCTACAAAACGTGATCTAATTCGTTGATTAAAATCTACAACGTTGCAATGTGCGGAAGCGTGTATCTTTATCGTGTTCGGTTCTTTGCTGAGCTTGATCGTCTTCCGGCATCACAGAAAGTACCTACATTTCATAAACATGAAATGCTTTAGTCATACGGTATTTAAAACGCATCTAAACGAGTCCGGAAAACAAAACTGATCAAAAATACATTTTTGTACAAGGTCCACCGTAAATTACGGTGGACGGTGGTCCTTGTTTTGATTTGTTTCCACCGTAAATCAGGAGTGTTTCACCGTAAGCCATTTCAGGTCCACCGTAAATTACGGTGGCACCGTAATTTACGGTGGCACCTGCATCTCACCTTTCCATCTTGCCGTAATTTGACACGAAATCTTTCGTATCTTTCAAACCGCTTATCCGTTTGATCTACCGTTTCTTCCTACATGTTTGTAATTTGATTCTCCATCATATGGAGTTAAAATCCGACATCCGGCTTGATAAAATTCAAGACTTCTAAGTCTTCGGCTTATTACCCTTTATACCAAACTTTGACCCGGTTATGCATTTTATCAAACAAACGTATTTATTTGATTCCTATATTTCATACACTTCATCAAATAATTGTGATATACCATATTAGGTTCTAATTATAGGTTTATTACACAAGTTAAACCCGTTTTCACTAGTATGCTTATTTTGACCCGTTAAGGGTATTTAAGCATTTTCGAGCCTAAAATCGCTCTCGATTGTTTCTAGCATTTCATCACCACATTCCTTATCCTATAATATCCCACCACAATTGTGTTTATGGCGGTTTGATGTGGTGATCTATATAAACCAAATTTTACTTCTTGAATCATTATTTTACGGTAAAAACTCAAATAGTACCGTTTGACTAATATAATACTTCTTTCCACCTCTATACTTAATCTAAGTATTTACTAAATCATATAACTTGTTTCCAAACAACCTTTAAAGGTTGTTTGTTCGAATTAACTAACAAGGGCGTTTTGGTCACATTTAATCCTTCATTTTTACAATAAAGGACTTCCACTAATATTTGACCAAATTGCACTTCTTACTACAACTTATTTGTGCGTACCTGGCTCGGATCAACGTATAGACCCGTTTATACCTCGCATTTATTAACCAATATTCTATAGCGTCGCAATTATCCCAGAATTGCTACTCGTTCCTGTTTGCATATGACTTGACAACCAAGATTAGTCATTATTGTCAAATGGTGTTATCATCACCATTTGACCCGTTTGGCTCATATGACCAAACATTTACTTATGTAGTAAAACGAGGTTTTCAATTTCAAATTTACACATCCGGCCCACGTCGAATGTTACCACTTGACCCCTCCTTTTCTCTTTAGCTCATTTCTTACAAATTTGACTCGTTCGGCTTACGCCATGGGTGCCCTTTTATTTGTCAATTTACATTAGTCGACACTTGACTAAATTTCCATTTTCTTTTTACCCCTTTTCTCAACATTAGATTACACTACGCGGTAATCTTATCAAAACTCATAATCTCTTAGTCATTACATGACCGATTTACCGATTTATCCTTTTTACCATAAACCATGGTTTTTATCTTCTTTATATGTTCCGACTCGTACCAAATCGCGTCGGAAACCATATTTTCATTATTATCGTTATCGCATTTATTACTTGTAAAGTAAACAAGTATTCTACAAAAGTGTGTAAGTTTCACTTACCTTTCATCCGAATTACGCTTTCCTTTTCATTCTTGATTCGTTCGACCCGCTTTCTCCTCAAGCTTCACCTAGCTTGTTGAGTGCCAACTATCATTCATTATTCACAAGGTTGTTAGATTAGTCATTCCAAATCATGACTTTCACACCTTATGATTCTTTGACTACTTTTCTTATTAAACTCAATCATAAATCATTGAGTTTAATTCTTGTATCAAGACTCACTTCTAAACAATTATAAACTCTTAACAAAATCCTTATTTTGTTCAAGTAGTTCATTCGTACGAGTTACTACGGTGTTTATAAACACCCATACAACATTAATTTCATCAAATCAACTAAACCCTTTTCATGGCAATTATGATCATATACTCAAACTTACAATTTGTTCAAGTATTTTGCTTCTACTATCAACTATGATGATTTTAAACATGTGTACATCATCATCTTCACTATATAATGAAAACCCACTTGTCTAAAAGTGGTAAATCACCAAATTACTCAAATCCTAGCAATTTTACTTCAAATTTCTACTTAGGGTTTGTTCCTAAGCAATCATACTTCATTAATTTGGCCATAGCCTCTATGATTCTTGCATAAATCGCATCATGCAAATTTAACAAATTTTCACAACTTCATAAATGTTAGAAATTCGACATACCTTACGATCCCCACGACTAGGTGATCGTTTCTATGTATTAACTTCCGAATTTGGCCTTCATTTGATCTTCCAATTTGAAGATTTTGTTGAAGAACTAGGGTTTGCTCCATGGAGCTCCCTCCTGGCTTCTCACGCACGCACACACACACATATGTGTGTGTGTTTGTTTTATTTTTAAGTTTATAAAACCATTTGTAAGTTACCCGGCTTTGGTCCCTCGTGTTTGGTTAGTTATTAATTAGGTCACAACCTAATTATTTTCAACAATACTCTCACTTATTAACTAGGTTTAATATTCCTAGTTAACTTAGCGGGTTCGGGAATATTTATGACTAAGTTTATTTTAGGCCCCGTTAACTCGGGCCTTTTGTCCATTTTATTTCTTTAAAGCTTTTATTCATTTTTATTTATTATTAGGATTAATTATTTAAATCCTAATATTCCGCCGGGTAAATTTTACCACTAACGGTACTTTACCCGTCTTTTAGTATTAACGGGGTTTAATTACCAAACCCATTTTCGGGGTGTTACAGTGTGCTTATGCAGAAAGGCAAGGTTATTGCCTACGCTTCACGACAATTGAAAGTGCATGAAAAGAATTACACCACCCATGACTTGGAGCTGGGTGCCGTTGTATTCGCACTGAAGCTTTGGAGGCACTATCTTTATGGTGTCAAATGTATGATTTATTCTGATCATAAGAGCCTCCAACATCTGTTTAATCAGAAGGAATTAAACATGAGGCAACGCCGTTGGATGGAAACTTTAAATGATTATGATTGTGAAATCAAATACCATCCCGGAAAGGCGAATGTAGTCGCCGATGCCTTGAGTCGGAAGGAAAGGGTTAAACCCATCCGAATCAATGCCAAGCGCATGGAAATAAAGAACAGTTTGATGGAGAGGTTGTTAGCTGCACAGAAGGAAGCTGTGTTGGAAGCTAACTATCCTGATGAAAAGTTAGGAGTAACTGAGGAGCAGTTAACTCTTAGCAAGGACGGACTTCTGAAATTAAATGGACGAATATGGGTTCCAATTTTTGGAGGACTTCGTGATGTCATCCTCCAGGAAGCCCATAGTTCCAAATACTCTGTTCATCCTGGAGCTGATAAGATGTACCAGGATCTGAAGGCAAATTATTGGTGGATAGGCTTGAAGAAGTCAGTAGCCACCCATGTAGCTAAATGCTTGACATGTGCGCAAGTCAAAGCCGAGCATCAAAAGCCGTCAGGCTTGCTACAACAGCCTGAACTTCCTACGTGGAAGTGGGAAATGGTAACTATGGACTTTATTACCAAGTTACCCAAGACAAGGAAAGGAAATGATACAATATGGGTTATAGTTGATAGACTAACTAAGTCAGCTCATTTCTTACCCATCAAGGAGACTTATAGCTCCGATATGTTAGCCCAGTTATACGTTGATAAGATTGTAGCCTTACATGGCATACCTGTAGCTATTATCTCTGATAGAGATACTAGGTACACGTCACATTTCTGGAAGTGCTTCCAGCAATCTTTGGGCACACGTTTGAACTTTAGTACGGCTTACCATCCTCAGACAGACGGTCAGAGTGAGCGTACTATTCAAACGTTGGAAGACATGCTACGAGCATGTGCGATCGATTTGGGTGGTAGTTGGGATAAGAACCTACCGTTAATCGAATTCTCCTACAACAATAGCTACCACACCAGCATCAAGGTTGCGCCTTTTGAGGCATTATACGGTAGAAAGTGTAGATCGCCTATTTGCTGGGCGGAAGTTGGAGATGTCCAGTTATCAGGACCAGAGATCGTGTTCGAAACAACGGACAAGATTGTCCAGATTCGAGACCGTCTCAAAGCTGCCCGGGATAGGCAGAAAAGTTACGCTGATCCTAAGCGTAAGGATTTTCACTTCGAAGTAGGTGACAAAGTCCTACTTAAAGTGTCACCCTGGAAGGGAGTGATGCGGTTTGGTAAGAAAGGCAAGCTAAGCCCGAGATACATAGGACCTTTCGAGGTTATCGAACATGTCGGGTCAGTTGCCTATAAGTTAAACTTACCAGAAGAGCTCAGTGGAATTCACAATGTGTTCCACATCTGCAATCTGAAAAAGTGTTTCGCTGACGAATCACTGGTTATACCACATACAGATGTGCATATAGATGAGAGCTTAAGATTTGTTGAAAAACCTTTGTCGATTGAGGATCGACGGGTTAAGAAGCTTCGAAGGAAGCATGTGCCTATTGTTAAGGTCAAATGGGATGCCCGTAGAGGTCCCGAATACACGTGGGAGGTTGAATCCACCATGAAAGAAAAGTACCCTTATTTGTTTCAGTAAATCTCGGGTCGAGATTTATTTTAAGGGGGTGAGGATGTAACACCTCGAAAATTCGTGTTAAATAATAAAACGACACGTGTCATGTAAGACAAAACGCGTTGTAAACTCGGATTTAATAAAGATGTTTGACAGGATTTAAAAGTGTCGTCATGTTAACTTTTGCACCTCTGAACGAACTCGATATAAATCCTAAGACTCAAAACATATTAAAAACATCTAATATATGTTCAAAATTCAGTGAATTATAACATTGAATGATGCATGATTTAATTGGTGGACTCCTACAAAGAAATTCCAACGGTAAACCTTATAATTCGGTACTTTCTTTTGGAATACAAGTATACATTCATAATGGTAGGGTTTGATACTGTACAAAGCACTTTTTGGAGGTCCCTAATTGATAAAACAAGTCCCAATTGCGAAACAAGTGGCTGCCCCTTCGAAATACCAAAGAACAACAGATTTTTGGGCCTGATGTCAGGCTTACGGACCGCAACAAATAAAGCTTACGGTCCATAAGCAAGTGCCAGCGACCAGAAAACCTTCTGCAACCTGTTATGCGCGATTGTGACCTATTTCACCGGTTTTTCTCACATATGGACGACCCCTAGGCACCCCTAAGCACTAGGACAAGTGTTAATCAGTTATGGATGGGTCCTAGACTTTGTTGTCAACATTTTATGGTGCCTTAGTTCACTATATAAAGCTCATTAGTTGCAACAAACATTCCCACACCTTCTCCTGCATTGTGGGATCATTTCTGGAGCTATCAAGCAGCCTCAAGTGATCATATTTCGTGCATAGGACTCTTGTAAGTCTGCTAGTCCTTCTTTAATTAGTTTTAACTTAGTTAATTAGCTAAAAGTCAAACCGTCGTAATTACGGTTTGACTTCGAGATTAGTCAATAATGGCTCAGTCATATCTCGAATTAAAAGTAGTTATAAGTTGGTATTTATGTGGGTAATAAAACCTCAAAAGGGTTTCCCCTGATCACCACTCTAACCAGGTCAAAAGTCGGGTCAAACTTATAATTAAAAAGTCAACAGGATGCTTAAAATGTCATTTATGCATAATTAGCTATCTAGAACATATACAACCTGTTTGATCATTGTTATAACTTAGTAATTAGTGTAAAAACATGTCTAAACATGTTCAACCCGACTATTTCCTGTTTAGACCCGGTTCGGAACCGAAAGTCGCATAGTTTGACTTTCACTTTGACTTTCAGTTCTGACCCGTTAAGGCATGCTTTAGAAATGCCTCAGAGCTTTAATTGGACTAGGTTACTTGTTAGAACAACCCTCTGTGATTTCACACCTTGGTTCACTAGTTATCCAATTAATATGCATGTTTCCGTTAATTGCTCATATGTTGACCGTTATGCCCTTATTACCCTAAAACGTGATTTATGAAAATGTAAAAGTGTAGAAACCTTAAATACTGATATATAAACTTGTATGCAAAGTTTGACATCAGTTTGACTTGTAGATTAAGAGTTATGCTCATTATCGCAAAATTAATGCTTTATGTTAATAAAACGGCGTAATTAGCGTATAGCCTAGTTAAGCCTACTTTTTGGTATCAAACTTAATACCCACTGATGTAATATATTATTTTGGGAATTTTAAATATTTTTAATTAATTTTAGGCTGAGCATAACTCATAGTCGTAGGCTTAATCCGGTAATTGTCGGTTTTGCCCTTACGGGCCATAAAATGAGTTTTACCTATCTAAACGACTCCAAACCTTTTGCTACTGATCACATATGATAAATAAATTATTTTAAGCCTTCTGGAAATATAAAATTATCAGATTAAGTACCGAACCCAGTAATGGCCTTTAATCGCCTTATTTAGCGTTTTAACGCATAGTATGTTTTAAAATCATATTGAGCATACCCGGGTTGATACCTAATGATATATGAGTCAAATTATAATATTTTAACAGTAAGCAAAGGTTGATAAACTCAGACTTCAGTTTTGAGCTCTTCGGCTTGTGTTAAATAACCAAAATACCCCTACGGGGCATAGTTTGGTTAAAAATGATAAGTTTCACATATATGCTTTAACTTGTTGATATAACTTAGCAAGTTGAGTGTATTTACTGATTTCATCAGACCTGTAACTCAGTTAAACACTTAAACTCTTTTATAAACTTTTAAATGACCAAACTACCCCTACGGGGCCTAGTTTGTGTTTAAACACGTTTCGGGCATAACGAAAGACATCTTACTGATCTCACAACATATTTGAGGCATAATTAACTTAGGAAACCTGTATATAGCTCTCATGAACACCCGTCACGCTTATTACGCGTACGGTTCGGTTTATGTAACAAGTTTACATAAATTAGCCGAAACGGGTCAAACCTTAACGGTTTTATCTCAAAATCCAGAATGTGAATGATAAACCCATAATAAACAAGTCTTCAAACTTGTCGGGTCTGAATCACATTCTATCCGGTCTTCGCCTAATCGTGCGTACGAACCGTACCTTGAAACTAGCCGGTCTAAGCTTAAGCTTAATAAAAGGCCCGTTAGAATTCTAATAGGTTATTATAAACCTTCGTTCCAGATTAGGAGGACCAGTAAAAGCTACGTGCATTTTGCTTATTGTGATTAATACTTACTCAGGTAAATACTTTTAACTTATTTTCCCTATACGGGCTTGGGTTACGGTATATAGCATACCGCTTGATCGGGCATCAAATCTCCACCGTTAAAGTGGGTAGTTGAATAATTTGATCGGTTCGTTTAAACAGTCTTGTTTACTTTACAGCCTTTGGGGGGTTAATGACCATGTCCCGGATATCCTTGGCATCATCTTACGAGATGGCCACGACCTGAGCACGGGGTGTAGGCGTACACCTGTCAGTGTATAACTCAATTATGTGGTGTGTCTATTGATCTTTAACCCGGACAAGATCTGGGCTACTGAACGCATAAGTAACATGTAATTCGTTCACAAGATTATAATATTAAATAATTCTCCCAAGTTATAAAAAAAAATGTTTATGCCATGTGCATCCAAACCAATTT
Organism: Helianthus tuberosus; assembly: GCA_030545235.1. Taxonomy (NCBI): domain Eukaryota; kingdom Viridiplantae; phylum Streptophyta; class Magnoliopsida; order Asterales; family Asteraceae; genus Helianthus; species Helianthus tuberosus. The sequence goes on along the minus strand of CM060400.1, from coordinate 136,120,875 downwards.
TAAACCATTTTCCAAAATGAGTCAGTTGATTGTATTTACCAGTGTAAACTGACGTATTTTCCCAAAAAGACTGAATGCAGGTACTAAACGAAATCGGCTGGATTGACTCCTTAGCATCAATAAAAGTTTCGCAAGCTTAGGATGCCTGAAGTCTGTTGAACCATTAATATTATTTTATTTCGATCCGTTCTGTGGATAAACTACCGGATATTGTTACATTGATAAACAATATTAAATTCGGTTGTATCATATTTTAAATTTGCTTCCGCTGTGCATAATAATATTGTGTTGTTTGACTATTACGTTGCCAACCACGTCACGATACTCCCCCACCGGGCCCACCGGTGACACGTGGAAATCGGGGTGTGACATTCAGGTAACAAAATGTGAAAGCCAAACAGAAGCCAGTTGGACAGTACTGAAGGCTTAGAAAAGTGGCTATAAAAGTTACCTAAATAAAGAAGATGTTTTATTCAATAAATTAGGGTTTATCCCTATAAACATGTTTGAAATGGAAACTTGGGAATTTCCCATGTATTTAATATTATAAAAATGTGGTATTTTACTCTGATAAAATATTTCCTAACTACGGTCCTGATGTAAATTCCGCTACCAAAATTTTAAACACCGATACCACTGAATCTGGCTCGCGGCCGCCTGTTCCCAGGTGATTAGGGGCCGGGGGTGGCGACACTTGTTAAACGCAGAAAAATAGATGTGATGCGACGGGCTAGTTAAACAGGAAAAAAATATACGAAAAAATGTTGAACCTCACAAGCTTGTTGCGGTGCGTTAACTCACAAAATTTAGAACAAGATGAAAAACTTGGGAAAGATTAAAAGTATGGTAGACCAAATATAAAAATAAAAAAGAGTTGGGATTAAATTGCAAAAAATGAAAAACTTTTGATTAAAAGTAAAAAAACAAAGGGTCTAAATTGCAAAATTGAAGTTATTTATTAATTTTAGATAAAGATAAGGATAAAAATAAGTGATATCTATATATTGGTTATTAATTAATATTAATATTAAAAGAAATTTATTAAACAAATATAAATAAAATTTATGAGGTTAAAGGAGAGAATGATATGTGGCATTATTTAGAATCTTTTATTATATGTTAGATTCAAGTAATAGACTGGCTATTTAACAAAACAAAGAAGATTCAAATTTGAAAGGTTAAGCATTAAAAATTAATAATAATAAATATTGTATATATACCTCCTATTAGGCTAAATCAACTTTAACAATCTCCATAATCCCTATTAGCACCTAAGATCATCAACAAGCCAATATTTGTCATTTGGTGCTTATTATAATTGAATAAAGTGATCATCACTTTAAAAAACCTGATTATACCAATTCATTCAATTTCATTTGTAGACAACTTCCTAGCCGTTTGTGCATGCTTTAGTGTGTTCTTCTTTCAAAATATTCCACTTGTTTGGCAGTTTAGTAGCTCTTATTACAAAATTTGAGTTTTTATAATTCATTTTGCAAAAATTTTTATTAAAAATTATTTAAATGCATAATATAGAACTTTCAAAACCTTAATTAAGTTAAAAATCTCTCAATTCTGATAGTATGGTTCAAAACAAGTTAAATACATCAATTTTTTAAATTTAAAGCTTGAACAGCCTTTTTACTTCACTTATAATCCAAACACAACTATTTGGCGACCTAACCAAATATCTATAATAATAATTTATGTAGCATCTTTTACAATACTGCCACATACCCTTGTAAGGTCGGAGGGTGTGGGAGGCGTCACCCTCGCCAGGTCACCATCTATGGCGCCCTGGACGCTATACACCCACACCCACCTAATTAACTTGGGGCGCTATAGTTGTTTCGCGAACATGGTAACGAGAGGACAACACACAGATCGAGGCACATTTAATCTTTTTGTCCGTTGAACGGTCAGGTTTAAAAAAAAAATTTGTTTTTCAAATTCAAAGTTTATAAATACCCATTCCATTTTTCCATCTCATTTCACCCATTTTCTCTCAAATTTTTATACAATACTCTAATTTTTTTTAAACCCCTCTCTACAATGTTTCCCAACAACCCAAACCCATGGGACCCGAACCATCCGTACTGGCAAAACAACGAGCAAGAGGACCGGTATCGCCGAGACTCACGTACGGGTGAGGTTGGATATTACCCAATGCCACCAACAACCCCAACTTCTCCTCATCCCATCACTCAACCGATGGCCAGTTTTTTTGGGTATTATTCTCAACCCCAGTTTTTTCCCTCAAACATACCCCAACACATTCCTCAAAACATACCCCAAACCCAATCCATACCCGAAACCCAAAACACAACCCAGACCGAATCCGTTACCGAAACCCAAGTCGAACCCTCTTCTAGAAAAAAAAGAAACCATAAAAAGAAGATTGAGTCCGAGAAACGTGCTACCAAAAAGGTCGAATATTGGACGCCTACGGAAGAGTTCGAGTTGGCAAAAGCATGGCTCGACGTATCGGAGGACGAGATTGTTGGTAAAATTTACACACCTTTACAAAAATATAGTTTTGTAAACTTATTTTTTAAATAAAACATATACCTTTTAAATCGAACAACCAGAGGAGTTGCCTCGACCAAGGGGTCGGGATAAAAGTAAGGCAGCGGCACGAGGAAAGGGTACTTCAACGTCATCGGATGAGCCGTCAAAGTTGGGCGAGTTCCATACAAGTCTCAACAAAATGATCTCGATCAGGGAAAAAGACCAAGAAATGAAGATGGAGAAACTAATTCAAAAAGACTTGGATTTTCTAGCGAAAGATTTCCCACATCTAACGGAGACGGATCAACGCATTATGGAGGCTCGCAAGAATCAAATTAGGGCGAAATATATGTAGTTTTTTTTTTCTAGTACCTTCTTATTTTTTTTAATGACTTTGTGATGTTTTTTATTTTTTTTAGGATGAAATTGTGTTTTTTTTTTTAATTTTCTAGTTATATAAAATGGCCATTTAATTTAAAAAAGTAAAATGTAAAAATAAAAAATAATTAGGTAATGAAGACGGGGCTCCATCCCACACCCTGCAAATTAAAGGGGGGTTATAAAGTCCCCTGGCTGACGTGACGTCTAGATGGCACTGAAATGTCCTTTATAACCTCCAAGGGGCTCCATCCCACACCCTCTAGTCTAATATAGCAAAATATATCTCCATTGTATTATTTTGCTGTCATCAGACTACTCTCATCTGATTGATAAAGGTGGTTACATGCATATGTGGTTGCTTTGATTTCTTACACGTGTCTTCAGCCCTTCATTTGATAATTTTTTATTTCCTTTTAGCAAATTGGCTCATGATGGATTGCTGAACAAGTAGTTGTTATTGTAATTAGATTATATCAAAAAATCTGAACTCTTTAGTTATAAATTACATTTTATGGATAGTTAGAAATATTATTTTATCCCATTCTATTATATAACAACATGAATTATGAATTAACAGTAACAATAACTTGCAATACAATTTGAAAATTCTTTAGGAAAAAATGTCTTTAGAACGAAGTACAAGATTTTTTTAAATGATGTTGTATTCAAAACAAAATATTATTAGGTATTGCAAACTATACTAGGTACCTATATGTGAACACATATCGATATTTCATTAGCGCGTATCTCAAATTTGATTTTTTTTGGATTTTCTCTTTCGGTTGCTATAGTGAGGGCCGATATATCGTAATGAACAGAACTAATACTAACCGTGTTCCCGCTGCGTAACGCGGGTGAATTCCACTAGTTGTAAACAATAAATCAAAATTATGCATTTTTAACATCAAACTGAATCTTACATATAGTGTTACTAGATTAAGGGATGCCACAATTAGGGCCGGCAATCACAACCCGTGCTACCAATAATGGGTCGATTTGGGTCAATTTCATTATCTTTTGGGTTTCTTTGGGTATGTCAAATGCAGAGAACGGGTCAAGCTGGATATCTAACAAATTCTCAACAAGGAAGCACGGGTCAGAATGGGTCAGAGCAGGTTACCAGACGGGTCAAAATGGGTGAGAGATGTCGGAGTCGGACGGGTCTGAATGGGTAAGACAGGTGTTCTTCAAAATGAAATTGTAGCCTTCTTCAATCGTCATGACCGTCGTCGTCGTCCACCACCGTCGTCAATCGTCATGACCGTCGCCGTCGTCCACCACCGTCGTTAATCGTCATGACCGTCGCCGTCGTTAATCGTCATGACCGTCGCCGTCGTCCACCACCGTCGTCAGTCATCATGACCGTCGCCGTCGTCCACCACCGTCGTCAATCATCATGACCGTCGCCGTCGTCCACCACCATCGTTAATCGTCATGACCGTCGCCGTCGTCCACCACCGTCAGTATGAGACCTAGAGTAATCTTGTACTGTAGCCTTCTTCAATCGTCATAACCGTCGCCGTCGTTCACCACCGTCGTCAACTGCCTACATTTACCACCGTCAACCACCGCCTTTGATTCTGAAAGTGGAGTGACCCACAGCCAATTGAACCAAAGACTCATGGATTCCATAATTTTATTGAACAAAGCATCAACAAAATCAACATCCTGTTTTTTTTTTTACCATCATTTTTTCTTATGTGAGAAAGAGAGAGAGTTTGAAGGATGGTTAAGTGTGTGAGAGAGAGAGTTTGAAGGATGATTGAGTAGACAGATAAACAAAAATTAAAAAAGTATCACATGTACATGTACTACTGATGGAAACATTTTATTTTATTAGCTTTTATTTATAAATTATTAAAGTATATAATATGCTGGTGGTTTTGACCGTACAGGTTGTTCATACTAGTTTGATGTACGTTACCGATTTTTGTTTTTAAGCAATAATCATAACAACGATCTGTACAAATTACTCGTTCTTTTGTTAGAGTTGATTTATTTAATTTATCTTTAAGGTCAGGTCTGACCCCTAACAATCTTTCTTTTTCATAAGAAAACATTTTTTCAAGCCGACCTAACCCGACACGACCCGAAACCCGTACTGACCCGGACCCATTTCGACCCAGACCCGTTCCGACCCGGACCCGTTCCGACCCGAACCAAAACAACCCTTTTTTAATTGACCCGTTTTGACCCGAACCCATTTTGACCCATGACCAAGCCGACCCGACCCGACCAGTTTGCCAGGTCTATTCATTATGAAATTGTAGCCTTCTTCAATCGTCATGACCGTCGCCGTCGTCCACCACCGTCGTCAATCGTCATGATCGTCGTCGTCGTCCACCACCGTCGTCAATCCTCATGACCGTCGCCGTCGTCCACCACCGTCGTTAATCGTCATGACTGTCGTCGTCGTCCACCACCGTCAGTACGAGACCCAGAGTAATCTTGTACTTTAGCCTTCTTCAATCGTCATGACCGTCGCCGTCGTTCACCACCGTCGTCAACTGCCTACGTTTACCACCGTCAACCACCGCCTTCTTCTACCGCCTTTGATTCTGAAAGTGGAGTGACCCATAGCCGATTGCACCAAAGACTCATGGATTCCATAATTTTATTGAACAAAGCATCAACAAAATCAACATCTTGTTTTTTTTAGTTTTTGACCATCATTTTTTCTTATGTGAGAGAGAGAGAGTTTGAAGGATGGTTAAGCTCGTGAGAGAGAGTTTAAAAAAGTATCATATGTACATATACTACTGATGGAAACATTTTATTTTATTAGCTTTTATTTATAAATTATTAAAGTATATAATATGCTGGTGGTTTTGACCGTACAGGTTGTTCATACTAGTTTGATGTACGTTACCGATTTTTGTTTTTAAGCAATAATCATAACAACGATCTGTACAAATTACTCGTTCTTTTGTTATAGTTGATTTATTTAAGTTATCTTTAAGGCCAGGTCTGACCCCTAACAATCTTTCTTTTTCATAAGAAAACAGTTTTTCAAACCGACCTAACCCGACCCGACCCGAAAGCCGTTTTGACCCGGACCCATTTCGACCCGGACCCGTTCCGACCCGAACCCGTTCCGACCTGAACCCGTTCCGACCCGAACCAAAACAACCCTTTTTTTAATTGAACCGTTATGACCCGAACCCATTTTGACCCATGACCCAACCCGACCCGTTTGCCAGGTCTATTCATTATGAAATTGTAGCCTTCTTCAATCGTCATGACCGTCGCCGTCGTCCACCACCGTCGTCAATCGTCATGACCGTCGCAGTCGTCCACCACCGTCGTTAATCGTCATGACCGTCCCCGTCGTCCACCACCGTCGTCAATCGTCATAACCGTCGCCGTCGTCCACCACCGTCGTTAACCGTCATGACCGTCGCCGTCGTCCACCACCGTCAGTATGAGACCCAGAGTAATCTTGTACTGTAGCCTTCTTCAATCGTCATGACCGTCGCCTACGTTTACCACCGTCAACCACCGCCTTCTTCTACCGCCTTTGATTCTGAAAGTGGAGTGACCCACAGCCGATTGCACCAAAGACTCATGGATTCCATAATTTTATTGAACAAAGCATCAACAAAATCAAAATCTTGTTTTTTTTTTTTAGTTTTTGACCATCATTTTTTCTTATGTGAGAGAGAGAGAGTTTGAAGGATGGTTAAGTGTGTGAGAAAGAGAGTTTGAAGGATGATTGAGTAGACAGATAAGCAAAAATTAAAAAAGTATCATATGTACATGTACCACTAATGGAAACATTTTATTTTATTAGCTTTAATTTATAAATTATTAAAGTATATGATATGCTGGTGGTTTTGACCGTACAGGTTGTTCATACTAGTTTGATGTACGTTACCGATTTTTGTTTTTAAGCAATAATCATAACAACGATCTGTACAAATTACTCGTTCTTTTGTTATAGTTGATTTATTTAAGTTATCTTTAAGGCCAGGTCTGACCCCTAACAATCTTTCTTTTTCATTAGAAAACATTTTTTTCAAATTGACCTAACCCGACCCGACCCGAAACCCGTTCTGACCCGGACCCGTTCCGACCCGAGCCCGTTCCGACCCGAACCAAAACAACCCTTTTTTTAATTGACCCGTTTTGACCCGAACCCGTTCTGACCCGAACCCATTTTGACGCATGACCCAACCCGACCCGTTTGCCAGGTCTATTCATTATGAAATTGTAGCCTTCTTCAATCGTCATGACCGTCGCCGTCGTCCACCACCGTCGTCAATCGTCATGACCGTCGTTGTCGTCCACCACCGTCGTTAATCGTCATGACCGTCGCCGTCGTCCACCACCGTCAGTATGAGACCCAGAGTAATCTTGTACTGTAGCCTTCTTCAATCGTCATGATCGTCGCCGTCGTTCACCACCGTCGTCAACTGCCTACGTTTACCACCGTCAACCACCGCCTTCTTCTACCGCCTTTGATTCTGAAAGTGGAGTGACCCACAGCCGATTGCACCAAAGACTCATGGATTCCATAATTTTATTGAACAAAGCATCAACAAAATCAACAACTAGTTTTTTTTTTTGACCATCATTTTTTCTTATGTGAGGGAGAGAGAGTTTGAAGGATGGTTAAGTGTGTGAGAGAGAGTTTGAAGGATGATTGAGTAGACAGATAAACAAAAATTAAAAAGTATCATATGTACATGTACCACTGATGGAAACATTTTATTTTATTAGCTTTTATTTATAAATTATTAAAGTATATAATATGCTGGTGGTTTTGACCGTACAGGTTGTTCATACTAGTTTGATGTACGTTACCGATTTTTGTTTTTAAGCAATAATCATAACAACGATCTGTACAAATTACTCGTTCTTTTGTTATAGTTGATTTATTTAAGTTATCTTTAAGGCCAGGTTTGACCCGGACCCATTTCGACCCGAACCCGTTCCGACCCGAACCAAAACAACCCTTTTTTTAATTGACCCGTTTTGACCCGAACCCGTTCTGACCCAAACCCATTTTGACCCATGACCCAACCCAACCCGACCCGTTTGCCAGGTCTACCACCCACAATGTATCCACCAAGAACAACATAGATAAAGTAATTCAACGTTTAAACTAAAATACTTACAATGGAGGGTGCTTAATCAGATTCAATAATCACTCAAAATACTTGTCACAATCATATGATGGATATACGCTGCTTACAAAATTCTTCATTCTTTGTTATAACCCAATAAATATTTTACACTGAATCATAAAAAAAAAAAAACTAAAGTGCATGGCATCATTAACCATCTATAAAATTCTGTTATTTGTCACTACTAAATAATCTAAAAAAACAATTCTCACTTGTGACCTTTTGATATGAGCAGAAAAGTAGCTAAACATGAGATTTCCAAATCTCACATCTGTTCATTTACCACCACCACCACCACCCGTCTTCCACTTATTGATGGGAACGATGGTGACTTTCCGTCTAGGCGTATCTCTGGCGGTCTTCTTCGATGGCTGCAATGGCGGCCGCCTTTTAATTTCATCTTCATCTCTATCATCCTTAAACTCTGCTAGTGGCTTTAACTCAAATGCACCCCTAGTAAAATTTCTTGCAACCTGATGTATTAGTCATAATCCTTTTAGCTGATTTGTATGATTCGACCCGTTTTGAGATTTAAAAAAAAAACAAATCGACCCATTACCTTGAGCAAAATCCATACTCTAAGAGAACTACTAAGGATAGCTAACCGTGTCCTCTTTCCAGAAGTTAGATAACTACCCATATATCGATCAACCATCAGGACGAATTTTGGCCATGTTTCAGGCTTTGCAGGATCTGGTTTCTCTATCTGTGCCTAACACAAATGAAAATGGTATGAACAATTATCCTTATTAATTAACTATTTTTGGTTTTTAAATTGGATTTGGGCCCCATTGGCAAATAGAGCAAAGAAATACTCACAAGCAATCGACAAATCTCACGCTCGATTTTTGAAAATGAGGTTTCCAAAGCTTCGACTCTCCCAGTTGCATGACAACAAGAGCATGGTTCACTGATCATAAATGTCACGCT